>JAXRKP010000268.1:85600-178100 GCA_037039925.1 Doris montereyensis | reverse complement strand
ACTCAAAGTCTAAATTCCCTTGCAAAAATGATAGGAGCAGTGTATGCTATAGGCTATAGGTATAATCTCTAGTACATCGGAGTTGCACAAATGTCTGAAGTGTGTCAAATGACCAAAAGTTATCTAGGTCACGCCACTGACCACACCCACAGCTTGCAAGATGCAGTGCCCTAAACTCCTTGATATCATCACCTGGGGCAGAATGGGAGAATGCGTGTTAAACACTCAAAGTGTCTTTCCCAAGGAACACAACTGTTGGACCTGTCAATCTTTGGCATTCGAACTCGGGACCTCATCAATCATCTTTTTGGCAATCCTAACCGCGAGGCAATATAGAACGCCACTAATTGTGGATGTGGAAATGAAATCATTTTTACAAAAAATCCCACTCTAGTGTCACAGTTCCATCTCAAACTCATGCTGTTTGAATCATTCATTCCTGTTATCCAACTATGTTCACATGACATTATAATGAGAATTTTTCCAAAAACTGACAACCAACACAAGTTTAACAAATGATGAAAAACCAAGGAGGGGGATTAGAAGACAAACTATTAGTGTTCAATTTCATTAATTTATTAACAAAAGGTCATGGGGACAACAATAAAACATTCAAACAAACCATAAGTTTTGAGAAAACAATCCTCTAGGCATACTTAATCCCTAATTTTACACCAAGGAAAAACATCAACAACAACAATAATAATAATAACAATAATAGATAACATTTCTATAAGAAGTGCATAAGGCACAAGCTCAATGTGCTATGATTTCTTGATGTATTCAATAACAACAGATTACAGGAGACATTATTTTTCAGACATAATTGGACCTAAGACTTTTAGAATCAATCAAATCTCAAGGGCATCCTCAAACAGAAAACAATTAATGGATAGGATGAAATCAAACAAACAAAAATGTATTCACATCCCATACCTATTTGTCAATCATTGCTTGATTCACATGACATTATAATAACAAAAAATGTGAAAAGATAATGGAAACAATAAATGATAAATTTCATTTTTTTCATTAAATCCAATAATAACATTCAAAAAAGGCATAAGTCTTGAACTCCACTAATACTAATTCTAAGGGAAAACTGCAAAACAAAATAATAATAATAACAATAATAGATAACATTTCTATTCATTTCTCCATACATGTACAATAACAACAGATTACAGGAGACATTATTTTACAGACAAATTGGATCTAGACATTTTGGAATCAATCAATGGTGAAAACAAAGAAAGCAAACAAACAAAAATGTTATCCCATACCTATTTGCATAGTGCTTGATTGGCGTGACAATAACAAAAAATGTGAAAAGATAATGGAAACAATAAATGATAAAAACATTTTTAAATCCCTCAAATGATGCCAACTCCACTATCCAGTCTGTACTGCAAAGTCCAAATTAAAGTAAGTAACAAAGTACATCTATTCATTTCTCCATACACACAAACACACACACAAAAGCATATACTCATAAATGGAATTGGATAACAATGTTATTTAGATAAATATTATAGTATATAGATATATAGATATATATATATACTAATATTTAAAAAATATATAGATATATAGACGTAGATCTACATGCATTATCATTAATGTAATTGGAGCAAAGTAAAAATGACAAAGGAAGTCAAGATAAGTAACAAGACTCAGCCTTTTTCTTTTGGAGAAAAAATAAATGTCATCGTCCCTCAGTGTCACTAGTGTCAGCCTTGGCACAAAACCAAGCGAAAGTTTGCATTACGGCATTAGTGCCCCAAGCAAGATAATAATATTATTCGTAAAATTAACTCCGAGTGGAACCAGGGATCCCTATATATCTGAGTCCCTGTCTGCAATTGGAATTCGTCGCAGTCTATTTCTTAACCCACCATCTGAATTTTCATCTCCTCCTTTGGGTGTCACTAACAAAGCTGTTGTTATCGACTTGGAGCACCACAGAAAATCACAGCAATTGGCCAATAAATTTGGACTACAGTGGCTGCATCGGCTATGCAGCTTTAAAAAGTTTTAAGAGAGTAGACTGCCATATGCTGTTGACTCAACATTAAGAAAATTTGACTCATTCATCGTAAGGAACCAGGAGTGCTGTCAGTGTCATCGTTCCTTGAATCGCCTTTCTCATTACCTTCTGGCAATCGTGGGCCAAAATCTTCCCTTCTGTAGTCAACGCCCAATGAACTATGCCCTCAATCGTCTCCCCAACCCTCTCCCCGACCATCAGCAGCTTACGTGACTCCTCAGAAGAAGTGTTCTGGTTGTGAAATGTTAATTTCAAAGAACAATGATTTTCGTGAAGTACTTTTGTACTTCAAAGATAATTGTACAAGACTAATGAAAAGACTTTTTTGAATTGAAACTGCATGTTGAAAGAAAGGAAAAGATTTACAAAAAAAGAAATATGAAGATACTATCCAAAAGAAACAAATTATTAGAAAATTAAGACAGCCCAATTCTGAAATGCAAATGAGCTAAATTGCAAAATAAATCAATTTGAAATTGCCTCTTCTAATAATAAAAAATACATAAAGGAGGTCAGGGGATTGAGGAGTGAAATATTAAATTTGCGTCATTGAAATTGAAGAAAGATGAGGGAGGATGGGATGTATGTTTGAAAAGGGGTGATATGAATGCCTTTACTGATGATTTAAGAAGTACTGTTTCATTAATTTCAGATGCAGGTGTTTCAGCGTCCAATATCAGCCAAGTTTTAAATATTGTACTGTAGCAAAAAATAATATTTTTTATTTTCATTTTTAGTAAATTTTACCAATGAATTCCCCTGCATGTATACTTGTTTGAAATGGGTTGATGAGGGTTTCATTATGAGCCAGATTCATGCAGCTGAAATTGACAAATCGGGGGAAGTTGTGCTTACACTTGTAAAAGATCAACCCCAAATTCGTATGCATATTTTGATAGTTACTTTTCTTCTCCCGATCTATCGGCCACTTTGAGGAGAAAAATACTTGATGCAACGTGCACCCTCAGGGCCAACAGAAGTAGAAACTGTCCTCTGCTGTGTGCAAAAGATCTGAAGAAAAAGGGGAAGGGATCATTTGATTTGAAACAAGATGATGAGCCAGTTTTTTGATTTGTTCCTGATATGACAACAATATTCATGGAGTTGAACCTACAGATACTGTCCGTAGGTATGACGGCATTCGGAAGCAACACATCAATGGCAAGTGCCCAAGTCTGATACGCAGTTACAATCAAAACAGGGGGTGTAGACAAGCATGATATGTTGTTGGATCTGTACAAAAATGATATGAAGTAAAAAAAATGGTATCGTAGAATAATTTTCCATCTTGTTGATCTTTGTGTCTCGTTAATGCTTGGCATCAATGAAGCTCTCTGTCCATGTGTGGGAGGTCTCACATGAGGGTGTACATGAAAGACGAGCCTGTCAAGTGGGGGGGGGGGTGGCAAATCAAGCTGTACCAGCTGTGTGAAAGCGGCAGCGGCTACGTTTGGGATTTTGAGATCACGGCTCATGAACCCAACGTTAGCTATAGGCCATTCGACATCTGTCATCGCCTTGGGTCGGTTCCCTTTGCAAATGTTGGCCACACCCTATTTGTGGATAATTATTATTGCAATCCAGAACTCTGCGATACTTTAGCGGCTAAGGATACAATGGTTGTCGGGGACGGTTCGAGCTAATAGGATCGGCCTACCCAAGGATCTTATGACCCAAGCCATGAACAAGGGGGGCATGGATTTCCGCAGGAAAAATCAACTCCTACCTCTGCGATGGAAGGACAAAAGGATGTTCACATCCTCACCACCAAACACACTACAACGATGCAACAACACACTACACGAACAGAAACAAATCTGAAACCAACAGCTGTTGTGGACTACACAAAAACATGTGGAGTTGATCTGAATGATCAGCTCTTATTATCATACTATTCATACATGCTGGAGAAGTTTGTGAGGACACTCTGCCTTTCTTTGGCGAAAAAAAGAAGATCTCTCCGAGATCCAGGGCCCTTGAAACTGCGACAATGTCCCGCCTATGTGGTCGCCATTTTCCAGCTCCTTTCGACGATGAAGGCGGGAAGAAGAGAAGCACTTGCATGTCTGCTACGCAAAGATGGCTACATCTGGAGCTAGCAGACATGAGTTAAAAACAAGGCTCCAAAAACAAACTATAAATGTGGACTTGTAAAAAGTCATTGTGTGTATATCCATGTTTTGAGAAATACCACACAAAAGATGACTATACACAAAAAATTATGTTCTTAATCCATGATAACATCTTTGTCCCTTTGTCAGGTGAGAATTTAGAATTTGTTTTTATGAATTTGTTGATATTATGTGACTTTTTGTGTTTGTGATGTGTCCAAAAAAAAAAAAGTTGAAACGCTGAAAAACTACCAATTTTTGAAAACTTGTAATTTTCTTTCAATATATTGTAATGAAACCTGTTCAGAATAAAGATCAACTCTTGATTTCTCAAATACAACAAACTGAGTCACAATATGTTGAAAAAAAGATATGAATTTTCAAAAATGGGGAGAAATCATGCGTATCCAGGGACCGTAGAGGATCAAAACCTTGCGTCTTCATTGAGTTGATGATCATAATTATTATCATCATTATTATTATGTCTTGAATTACTTGTGCTTGGATTTTAATACAATTTTGAGAGTTACTCGATTTTCTACGTTAAATTAAGATTTTTAAAAAAAATGTCACAGCATTTCACATTTTTGTTACATTATTTCACATTTTTGTGTGGCAAAGTCTGTTACAATTGTTTGCTTAAGACAATAAAGATAGACATTTGCTTTTAAACTACTTATTTTGTTCTTTATTACAATTATTACAGCTATCTTTGTTGTGGTTTGTATATGACGGAGATCTTGTTATGACTCGATGAAGTGTAGAAAATATAGAAGAGGGGCGGAGAAGATCGGGTTAGGAGTAAGGCCGACATCGTGTAGGGACGGGACGCTTCCCTGCGACACTGGGTGCCTAAAACAATGGTCAGAGTCCTCCAAGACCCAGGATTGGTGGCCTGGAGGAGGCCGAAGGCTGGAAATGCAGTCCTGGTGAGCGGAGAAAGAGGAATTCGTTGGCCCGGCCCGAACATGATCGACGAGATCTGTCCGGACTCGCAAGGCTAAACGAAATGCTCATTTCAGGTCTAGTGAAGGTGCCAGAGTGTTGTATGACCATTTCTAGCTGGACTAGTGGCAGCTGCCTTCTCCCTGGTGGTTGCGGTCCCGGCTGACGTCCCCTGTGCCGGATGCCGGAGAGTAGTCATGGTCTTCTTACCCAAGCAGACACACGAAGATATCACTAGTATCAGACACAGATGAAAGGTGGGGATGGGCCCCCATGCCCGTAAAGGTCGATCATTGATGATACTGACTTTGAAGCAGCAAATTGCAAAGGACACGGACAAACAAAAGTCAACATCGTCCAGTTACAAACAGAGCTATGAACTATGAACTCATTCAACTATGGCACTCACGGCATAATCAATTATGTGTGTCTAAGCTTGATGCAGGACCTGTACTGTATCTGAAAAAGCACAACTGTCGTGAAAGAGATGGCCTGAGCCTCTCACTGGTCTCACCCTGTGTGGTGACCTAATTAGACATTTGTCTAGCCTAGCTGCATGCGAATCAAATTCTATAGCGCCAATTTCAATTGTTTTCCGTTCAGCTGGCTTGCTCTCACTCTCAGTGACCATTTCAACTTGCTTTGTTATTGTATTCTATTTAATTACATTATCTTGGATTATGTGTGTTGTCTATTATTTCTGTATGCTGAATTTCATTAAGTAATTCAATATGGGTAGAAAGTGTTGTATTCCCAATTGAAGAGGGAATTGTGACGAAGTATCGGAGAGAACATCAGTGTTTACATTTCCGAAGATGAATCAATGAGGCGACTGTGGTTAAATACCAAAGGAAAACTTTTAACCGACTTCTCAATCGGCTGTGTGTAAGAAACATTTTGCAGAACATTTTATTGTCAGAATAGATTCCGCTACAAGACCAGATGGTACCGGGTAGTGTTTTGATGGTGCCAAGGTCGAAACCAAAGTTATTAAAGGATGCTTATCCTTCAATTTTTTTTCCAAACTTCCCTTCCTATTTATCCGAGAAAACCTCTTTAAAAAGGAAAACTCCAGATGATAGGCGACATCATATGGAACAGAGAGATGTGAATTCTTTTGTCCAATGGATGAAAGCAAATCAAATTAACTTTCAAAGAATTCAGTGACAATTTTGGTCCACGAATGGATTCCACAACATGGATTTTCAGGCTGTTTAAACATGCATTAAATCTTTGGAGTTTCTACCTCATTGACGATTCAACACCCCGACTTTTGACAACTAAAAATTTTCACATATATGCATGTGGAAATTCACTGATAAAGGAGGTAAGTTGCTGAAACTTTATATTCATCACTATAGAATAGTATAGTAGTAGTGGTAGTAGTGGTAGTGGTAGTGGTGGTAGTGGTAGTGGTAGTAGTGGTAGTGGTAGTAGTAGAATAGTAGAATAATAGTAGTAGAATAATAGTACTAGTAGTAGTAGTAGTAGTAGTAGCAGCAGCAGTAGTAGCAGCACCAGCAGCAGCGATCTTAAATTGTGAGCTAATGGTAGTATTGCTTGTACGAGATGGTTATCTCAAACCTTTTTTTTTTTTTTTTACTGTTGTATGACTATCTTAAGGTACACGTAATGTAGATAAATTTGACATGTTTATTGAGTACATATTTAGTTTTCAAACTCCAGCTGTTATATCATTGAGTTGTTTTGTTTGCTGTTTTTTTTGTTTTTTTAACAGTTACTCCATATATATTCATTAGTGTTAAGACCAATCCCATGCCAAGTTTTAGGTGGCGTGCACAAATGTTTTTAAAGCCCAAAGACAAGGCCAGAAATTGTGCACCTTATATTATTTAAGAGCAGGTGATGAGGCCATTTAACCAAAAGTCACAACACAATGCAAATTGACATTTTCTGTTGCTCTTGTGTCTACCCCTCAGTTTCAAAGTATCGGTTGTCATTTATTGGTGTCCAAGTTTTGTCACATATGTTTAAAGTATAAATTAAAATTTAACAAGATTTCACTTTATATGTCCTATAGAACATTATACAAACAATTTGTTCCAATATGTAAACAAAAATTTTGACGAAATTATGATATCAGGGGACACGAGACTGATACTTATCTGGTTATGGTAAAAAATATTGAATTTTCAAATTTAGGCTCAGACGATAGGTGAATTATTTAAAAATAAGAAAAACATGTTTAGAGGCATTTTGTAAGTGTAGATTATTGTTGACATTGATTTTTATGACTACCTATTCCATTGGGTGAAATGCATTTTGTTAAAATTTCCTGTTAGAAAGGAGTGAGAGTCCATAACAAAATGCCCTGGTTACTGATCATAAACGAATATCTATGCTGCTGGAGTATTTGGTATCAATATGACTGGTTTTGAAGTAAAAATCATCGGGACGAGTATTTGTACGAAATAAAGCACGACGGTGTATTCCTTGACATAACTTGGAGAAATCAAAACAAGCTGTGACGTCGGCAGCTATAAATGGAACACTGTATTTCCTTTTCTTTCATTTGATGAGCGTGATCTTACGCATGCGCATTGACATGTTCCGTTCTACCACCGCGTGTAAACATTGTGCTTTGCTGAACGTTGTTTCACATTCGATTGAGCGCTTTTGTCAATATTATTATCAAACATCATGCCGAAGAATTTTGCTTTTGGTAAGCATGAGAGGAGAAAACCCAGAGGAGTGCATGCTGAACGGTCATCCAGGATGAAACGCCAGTTGGAGGTGTTTTATCACCTACCCAAGCTGAGGAGACGGTCCTGCCCATATCGAATGGTCATGTCAATCATGATGAAGACAGCCAGTCTGCTCTACTCTTGGATCCTGCTTTTGTCAATATTATTATCAAACATCATGCTGAAGAATTTTGCTTTTGGTAAGCATGAGAGGAGAAAACCCAGAGGAGTGCATGCTGAACGGTCCATCCAGGATGAAACGCCAGTTGGAGGTGTTTTATCACCTACCCAAGCTGAGGAGACGGTCCTGCCCATGTCGAATGGTCATGTCAATCATGATGAAGACAGCCAGTCTGCTCTACTCTTGGATCCTGCTTTTGTCAATATTATTATCAAACATCATGCTGAAGAATTTTGCTTTTGGTAAGCATGAGAGGAGAAAACCCAGAGGAGTGCATGCTGAACGGTCCATCCAGGATGAAACGCCAGTTGGAGGTGTTTTATCACCTACCCAAACTGAGCAGACGGTCCTGCCCATGTCGAATGGTCATGTCAATCATGATGAAGACAGCCAGTCTGCTCTACTCTTGGATCCTGCTTTTGTCAATATTATTATCAAACATCATGCTGAAGAATTTTGCTTTTGGTAAGCATGAGAGGAGAAAACCCAGAGGAGTGCATGCTGAACGGTCCATCCAGGATGAAACGCCAGTTGGAGGTGTTTTATCACCTACCCAAGCTGAGGAGACGGTCCTGCCCATGTCGAATGGTCATGTCAATCATGATGAAGACAGCCAGTCTGCTCTACTCTTGGATCCTGCTTTTGTCAATATTATTATCAAACATCATGCTGAAGAATTTTGCTTTTGGTAAGCATGAGAGGAGAAAACCCAGAGGAGTGCATGCTGAACGGTCCATCCAGGATGAAACGCCAGTTGGAGGTGTTTTATCACCTACCCAAGCTGAGGAGACGGTCCTGCCCATGTCGAATGGTCATGTCAATCATGATGAAGACAGCCAGTCTGCTCTACTCTTGGATCCTGCTTTTGTCAATATTATTATCAAACATCATGCTGAAGAATTTTGCTTTTGGTAAGCATGAGAGGAGAAAACCCAGAGGAGTGCATGCTGAACGGTCCATCCAGGATGAAACGCCAGTTGGAGGTGTTTTATCACCTACCCAAGCTGAGGAGACGGTCCTGCCCATGTCGAATGGTCAAGTCAATCATGATGAAGACAGCCAGTCTGCTCTACTCTTGGATCCTGCTTTTGTCAATATTATTATCAAACATCATGCTGAAGAATTTTGCTTTTGGTAAGCATGAGAGGAGAAAACCCAGAGGAGTGCATGCTGAACGGTCCATCCAGGATGAAACGCCAGTTGGAGGTGTTTTATCACCTACCCAAGCTGAGGAGACGGTCCTGCCCATGTCGAATGGTCATGTCAATCATGATGAAGACAGCCAGTCTGCTCTACTCTTGGATCCTGCTTTTGTCAATATTATTATCAAACATCATGCTGAAGAATTTTGCTTTTGGTAAGCATGAGAGGAGAAAACCCAGAGGAGTGCATGCTGAACGGTCCATCCAGGATGAAACGCCAGTTGGAGGTGTTTTATCACCTACCCAAGCTGAGGAGACGGTCCTGCCCATGTCGAATGGTCATGTCAATCATGATGAAGACAGCCAGTCTGCTCTACTCTTGGATCCTGCTTTTGTCAATATTATTATCAAACATCAGGCTGAAGAATTTTGCTTTTGGTAAGCATGAGAGGAGAAAACCCAGAGGAGTGCATGCTGAACGGTCCATCCAGGATGAAAACGCCAGTTGGAGGTGTTTTATCACCTACCCAAGCTGAGGAGACGGTCCTGCCCATGTCGAATGGTCATGTCAATCATGATGAAGACAGCCAGTCTGCTCTACTCTTGGATCCTGCTTTTGTCAATATTATTATCAAACATCATGCTGAAGAATTTTGCTTTTGGTAAGCATGAGAGGAGAAAACCCAGAGGAGTGCATGCTGAACGGTCCATCCAGGATGAAACGCCAGTTGGAGGTGTTTTATCACCTACCCAAGCTGAGGAGACGGTCCTGCCCATGTCGAATGGTCATGTCAATCATGATGAAGACAGCCAGTCTGCTCTACTCTTGGATCCTGCTTTTGTCAATATTATTATCAAACATCATGCTGAAGAATTTTGCTTTTGGTAAGCATGAGAGGAGAAAACCCAGAGGAGTGCATGCTGAACGGTCCATCCAGGATGAAACGCCAGTTGGAGGTGTTTTATCACCTACCCAAGCTGAGGAGACGGTCCTGCCCATGTCGAATGGTCATGTCAATCATGATGAAGACAGCCAGTCTGCTCTACTCTTGGATCCTGCTTTTGTCAATATTATTATCAAACATCATGCTGAAGAATTTTGCTTTTGGTAAGCATGAGAGGAGAAAACCCAGAGGAGTGCATGCTGAACGGTCCATCCAGGATGAAACGCCAGTTGGAGGTGTTTTATCACCTACCCAAGCTGAGCAGACGGTCCTGCCCATGTCGAATGGTCATGTCAATCATGATGAAGACAGCCAGTCTGCTCTACTCTTGGATCCTGCTTTTGTCAATATTATTATCAAACATCATGCTGAAGAATTTTGCTTTTGGTAAGCATGAGAGGAGAAAACCCAGAGGAGTGCATGCTGAACGGTCCATCCAGGATGAAACGCCAGTTGGAGGTGTTTTATCACCTACCCAAGCTGAGGAGACGGTCCTGCCCATGTCAATGGTCATGTCAATCATGATGAAGACAGCCAGTCTGCTCTACTCTTGGATCCTGCTTTTGTCAATATTATTATCAAACATCATGCTGAAGAATTTTGCTTTTGGTAAGCATGAGAGGAGAAAACCCAGAGGAGTGCATGCTGAACGGTCCATCAGGATGAAACGCCAGTTGGAGGTGTTTTATCACCTACCCAAGCTGAGGAGACGGTCCTGCCCATGTCGAATGGTCATGTCAATCATGATGAAGACAGCCAGTCTGCTCTACTCTTGGATCCTGCTTTTGTCAATATTATTATCAAACATCATGCTGAAGAATTTTGCTTTTGGTAAGCATGAGAGGAGAAAACCCAGAGGAGTGCATGCTGAACGGTCCATCCAGGATGAAACGCCAGTTGGAGGTGTTTTATCACCTACCCAAGCTGAGGAGACGGTCCTGCCCATGTCGAATGGTCATGTCAATCATGATGAAGACAGCCAGTCTGCTCTACTCTTGGATCCTGCTTTTGTCAATATTATTATCAAACATCATGCTGAAGAATTTTGCTTTTGGTAAGCATGAGAGGAGAAAACCCAGAGGAGTGCATGCTGAACGGTCCATCCAGGATGAAACGCCAGTTGGAGGTGTTTATCACCTACCCAAGCTGAGCAGACGGTCCTGCCCATGTCGAATGGTCATGTCAATCATGATGAAGACAGCCAGTCTGCTCTACTCTTGGATCCTGCTTTTGTCAATATTATTATCAAACATCATGCTGAAGAATTTTGCTTTTGGTAAGCATGAGAGGAGAAAACCCAGAGGAGTGCATGCTGAACGGTCCATCCAGGATGAAACGCCAGTTGAAGGTGTTTTATCACCTACCCAAGCTGAGGAGACGGTCCTGCCCATGTCGAATGGTCATGTCAATCATGATGAAGACAGCCAGTCTGCTCTACTCTTGGATCCTGCTTTTGTCAATATTATTATCAAACATCATGCTGAAGAATTTTGCTTTTGGTAAGCATGAGAGGAGAAAACCCAGAGGAGTGCATGCTGAACGGTCCATCCAGGATGAAACGCCAGTTGGAGGTGTTTTATCACCTACCCAAGCTGAGGAGACGGTCCTGCCCATGTCGAATGGTCATGTCAATCATGATGAAGACAGCCAGTCTGCTCTACTCTTGGATCCTGCTTTTGTCAATATTATTATCAAACATCATGCTGAAGAATTTTGCTTTTGGTAAGCATGAGAGGAGAAAACCCAGAGGAGTGCATGCTGAACGGTCCATCCAGGATGAAACGCCAGTTGGAGGTGTTTTATCACCTACCCAAGCTGAGGAGACGGTCCTGCCCATGTCGAATGGTCATGTCAATCATGATGAAGACAGCCAGTCTGCTCTACTCTTGGATCCTGCTTTTGTCAATATTATTATCAAACATCATGCCAAGAATTTTGCTTTTGGTAAGCATGAGAGGAGAAAACCCAGAGGAGTGCATGCTGAACGGTCCATCCAGGATGAAACGCCAGTTGGAGGTGTTTTATCACCTACCCAAGCTGAGGAGACGGTCCTGCCCATGTCGAATGGTCATGTCAATCATGATGAAGACAGCCAGTCTGCTCTAGGTCCTGCTTTTGTCAATATTATTATCAAACATCATGCTGAAGAATTTTGCTTTTTGGTAAGCATGACAGCCCAGTGCATGCTGAACGGTCCATCCAGGATGAAACTTGGATCACCTGCTTTGCCCATGTCGAATGGTCATGTCAATCATGATGAAGACAGCCAGTCTGCTCTACTCTTGGATCCTGCTTTTGTCAATATTATTATCAAACATCATGCCAAAGAATTTTGCTTTTGGTAAGCATGAGGATCCCAGAGGAGTGCATGCTGAACGGTCCATCCAGGATGAAACGCCAGTTGGAGGTGTTTTATCACCTACCCAAGCTGAGGAGACGGTCCTGCCCATGTCGAATGGTCATGTCAATCATGATGAAGACAGCCAGTCTGCTCTACTCTTGGATCCTGCTTTTGTCAATATTATTATCAAATATCAGGCTGAAGAATTTTGCTTTTGGTAAGCATGAGAGGAGAAAACCCAGAGGAGTGCATGCTGAACGGTCCATCCAGGATGAAACGCCAGTCGGAGGTGTTTTATCACCTACCCAAGCTGAGGAGACGGTCCTGCCCATGTCGAATGGTCATGTCAATCATGATGAAGACAGCCAGTCTGCTCTACTCTTGGATCCTGCTTTTGTCAATATTATTATCAAACATCAGGCTGAAGAATTTTGCTTTTGGTAAGCATGAGAGGAGAAAACCCAGAGGAGTGCATGCTGAACGGTCCATCCAGGATGAAACGCCAGTTGGAGGTGTTTTATCACCTACCCAAGCTGAGGAGACGGTCCTGCCCATGTCGAATGGTCATGTCAATCATGGTGAAGACAGCCAGTCTGCTCTACTCTACTCTTGGATCCTGCTGCTACTAGATCTAATCCCAACCCAGGGCCTACTCCATCCAGAGATCAAAGGTAATGCTTCTATTCATAATTGATGATTGTTAACATTTCCATTCATTTTCTTTTCTTTTTCTCTGATCAGGAGATCCGTTTACACTCATCATGCTGTCAACTAAACCAAAACATCATAACATTAACACGTGTTTATCAGTCTGTGCATTCATGCTATCATGTACACATTATCAAATATCTTACTCTTACTCAACCATGTCTTGCTGTGTTTAGATCTAGATCAAAGTTGTATTGTGTGCAATCATTTATATTATTTTATAAATAAAATTAGATCGAACGATATGGGTGCAGGTAGGACATAAAGTCTGCAGTGGTTAGAATTATTATTATTCAGATGAGAATGAGATCACAATATAACTTGTCTTCTTTGATTATTCAGTGGGGAGTTAGATCTATATATATATATATCCAGACCCCCATTTAACTAACAGAACACTTAGGTGATGAATTCATAAAACCTTATTTAATTCTCCTTTACTAATCACTTGATTGTCTGTCCAGGATGCTCACCATCCAAAATACATCTTGTCACCCAGAGACAAAGCCCATCACAATACGTGTCATTAGTTTGTGATATTTGCGACACTTCAGTGTGGTCCAGATATACTTCACCCATGCATGACAAACACCATGATATCAATCTTCGTACAGTTTTGGTAAGCTAAGTGCATGCTTAATGCATTGGACAACTTAAAAACGACAAACAAGAAAGGTCTCAACAGAAAACTGACCTACCTCAACATCGAGAAGACCACAAACACTTAATGCAAGAAATTTAAAACTTCATGCACCTGACATTGAGAACATGAAACGTTCTCGGGAGCATTTTACACATGACCTCTACAGATGCGGCTCCCAACCACCGCTTCTGCCCTAAAGGAATGACAACATGGCGTAAGTTGGACAGAGGCAAAGCAAACGGTGTGCCTGCACCTCCACATCCACACAAACCAACCATCCGTCCTGATGTATTACCATTTGCTATACCCCATTATCTCAAGCGTCTGAGCCTCAACTGCTGCAGCGATATGCTCGAATGAAGACCCAAAACCAAAATGAAAGTTTCAACAGTTTGATTTGGAAGACGTGTTCAAAAGCCGTTTTGTCACCAGGCCAGCTGCCGAGACTGCCACCACATTGGCCATCCACGCCTTCAATGTAGGGTTATACTATACGGGATACGTCATGTTATGACCAGACTAGGGATCTCTTGGTCTTCAACTAACGAGGAACATGCCAAGAAGAAGAAGATTGGAAAGATCAAGCAGGCAAAGAACAGGACAACACGGGCAACAAAGTACAAAGTGGGTGTGGAAAAGGGGCAAAATTCGACCGGATCACAAAAGAACAAGCGGCAGAGACCGAAGAAGGTGATACTTACGAGTCTGAGAATTCAATCTTTAAACTGAATATTTTACATGCACTAGTAAACTCTCATCCAACATATTATTTCAAATTAAAACTTACATCAACTCTTTGATTGGATTGGAGATATTACAAATTTAAAAAGTACCTTACTATATATGTGAAATGATGCATACTTTCCATAGAAAAAGAATTTTGAAAATATCTTGTAGTGGTTTTGGAGGTTTGGGAATTATAAAAAATATACACAAAAAAAACAAAAATAGGGCCATTGCCATAGCAACCATTATGCAAGCTCCATTTTTTAAAATATTAAAATAATTTTTGTATCCAAACCCTTGTTTAACTGATTTGGAAAAAGCAGTCCCGTGTCCCATGCTCCGCATCGATGACCGAGAGTGGTTCCCAACAAAACCATCGAAATTTAGACTTGGGCACTTTTGGGTTTTTCAATTATTTCTTAATACCATGAAACCTGTGAAAATGTTATTTTATAGCCTGAAACTACTTTAACCCTTTGGAGCCGTGGGGCGGTAAACCGGGAATTTAAGGGGTAGCCAAAATAGCCATGGGCCCGGTAGATCGGGAATTGGGTTAGCACATGGTAGTATACTAAAAAAGTCGACCGTTAAATCTCTCAACGAGTCAAATTTAGAGATTGCAAATGGCATCCTCCCATCGACATCTGTAGTACCAGACTGACATCCGAGATTCGCCGCGAGCCAATGGGGCTGACCAGCGCGATGTGTAAATTGAAACAAAGCACCGGCACGCGTGTGTTTTGTATTCAAATGTGGAATGAGTTTGTTGACTTTCATTGTTCACTCACTTCTAATCGACTCCTTTTGAGTCAGGGATCATCAAGATGAAAATAAAAACACAAGATATAACTGTTCTTTGTATTTATCGACCACCAAACCAATCAATTTCTAAATTTATCACCCAATTCAGTGATGTCCTTTTCTCTATCCGCTCTAAATACGCCCTTTCAATATCTTGGGGATTTCAACATTGATTTTTAACAACCCTGAAAAATCCCAAACGAAACAACTGAGGGAGTTGTTGGACGAGCATCATATACCTACGCACACCTCGTCCAACATCCTGGATTGGATTGTCATTCCCAACGGGCAGCGATTTGATAGGTGTGAGGTGTTAGACCTGGCCATATCTGACCATCACTTCATTATTTTAACAACTAGCCTTGAAACTCCTGTTGTTCCGAAAAACAAATAAAATCTAGGAACATGAACAAAATTAAAATCGATATTTCAACGGTGATATCAATGAAAAATTACTAAATAGTAATAACATCACAGCAAGTAATCTAAACAACATCTTGCGAGAAACACTGGACCACCATGCTACTGAAGTCATCAGAGAAATATTCCGAACAAAACATTTTAACACATGGTGTACCTCAAGGATCAGTACTTGGGCCTATAATATTTACCATCTACACCCAACCAATGGTTGAAATAATAAAATCTTACCAACTAAAAATGCAGACGATACACAATTATACTGTTCCTGCAACATCAATGATATGTCCAAATCGTTGAATATTATGGAAAATTGTATCACAGATTTGAAAATGTAGATGTCTAGTAATAAATTAAAGCTGAATGAAAATAAGACCAAATTTTTGATAATTGGAAATCCAAGGATAACAAACCAAATACCCCTATCCAACTAAAGTTGAATGTTCACACAGGGCTAAGAATTTGGGTATCATTTTCGATCATGATTTTTCTATGACATCTCAAATAACATCTCTGTAAATCCTTGAATTTTCAAATCAGAAATATAAGCCACGTTCGGCAATTTTTGACATTTGTGTGACTAAAAGAATGACGTCTTTGGTCCTTTCAAAGATTGATTATTTTTCTTTTTGAATGCGCATAGAGCATTAAGTAATTTCTTACATTGGATATGCGCTATAAAAATGCTATTCATTATTATTTATTATTATTCTCCCATCGACATCTGTTGTAGTACCGGACTGACATCCAACATATTTAAATGTCCAATTGAACACCATCTTTCCAAAAGGCATATCTCATTTGACGAGCCAATGGGGCTGACCAGCCCGATGTAGAGCATTAAGTTGAAACTAAATTATTTATTATTATTCTCCCATCGCACCGGCAGATTCGCGTGTGTTTTGTATTCAAATGTGGAATGAGTTAGTTGACTTTCATTGTTCACTCACTTCTAATTGGATTACTTTCAAGTTTTATTGTGTATTTTGTGTGTATAATTGATAAGTAAGTTAATTACCAAATGTTCAGGTGGATGATTGTTATAAAATACCACATTAGATCTAAATATCTAGATATATATAATATAAATTCTTGAGCAGAAAAATGAAGACTTTTCTTCGTGGTGAGAAAATTTAAAGATGGCGATCTCCTTTTAAATCGCACACTTTTCTCTGCATGCCCGCTATGTAATCTATGAAAATCAATTCATCAGCCTTTAAATATCAAAGATTAGACACTTTCAGGTCGAAAACTATATTGTATAGATAGATCTAGATCTATATAGCTAGATCCATTGACGTTTAAACCACAAAATCCACCTCGTTCAACTAAAACGAGTCTCTTGACGACTCAAAGATGCAAAGATGTGGATGAAATAAGTGACTTCACACTTCGGGACAAGTTTCACATTGAATCTTCACGATAAATTCATTGAAAAACTTTATTGTTGTGGCAATGTCTCTACACATCCCCAAGACTCCAAATATGTTCTTTTGAGCAAAGATCACAATGGACCTGTGCATACATATCAAATTTATTTTGAACTGGTGATGAAGGACAATGAAATACATGGTCTTCAGTTTAAGGCTTATGAAAATCTAAAGCTTAAAGCGCATCCTTTGTTCCCCAAGGTGTTTTGTTAAATGCTGGAGTCAAGTTGATGTCGTTTTACATTTCTACACTGGTGCCGATGAGTTTGATCTTGACCCCCAGCAAAAGTTCCTTCAAAGACAAAGCTGCCTCATGAACACTCCTTACAACAATACTGTGTATACAGCAGATGACCTCATCATGTCCTTTTTGTGGTACGTTAGGAATTGAGGAAGTCTATGAAACTTCCCTCACCTTCAACTCTTCGCAAAATAACCCGGATGGCCAAAAATACAGAGGATGAAGTACTTTTCTCTAGTATTTTTAGGAATCAAGCAGAACGCTGGTTCCGGCAGTCTTACTATCTTTAGTAACACTTGCACTGGAAATCCTCAATCTTATATTATTTCTGTTTAGCGATTGGTTCAGAGCAAATCTGTTACTAAGTTTAGAAAAATCGTCATCGGCTTAATTTAGAGAATAAAGTTCAACCAACCATGGCGGTGCTTTCACGTCACGTGATTTAGCGACCACGCTGTTCGGTTTGTTTGGAATCCCTTATATTTCGGCACTGGGACTTGGGATCGGAAACCAATGTGTGAAGTACGGACATAAAAGGGACTATGAAAGGAAGAGAAAGGCAGAAAGAGCATGTGAGGCTGTCATCACAAGGAGGAGGAAGACTAAGAGGAAAGCACAGACAAGAGAGGATGAGCGTTTGCTTCAGTTGGAAGGTGGTAAGCTTGTATGCCGCAAGCAGCTTGTGATGTCACCGTCTTAGACAACCCCGATGTAGCGGACTCAAACGGATAAGTAGAATTTTTATTGACTCCAATACTAACGTCTGAATGCACTTTCACATCATTGTAGGGGTATAAGGAGATGAAGGATCCCAAAATTCGCTCATTTTGGGGTCCTGAGACCCCGAAAGACCCAGTTTACAAGTAGCGCTGGGTAACATATAGTAACAATCAACGAAATGACTTTTGAAATATAAGTAACACATATCAACATCATAAAAACAATAACAACTCAAATTTAGCCAATATCTAAAAAAAGAAGATTTTTTGTGTCAATGTCCCCTTAAAACGTGCGTTGCATTCTAAAAAAAAATATGTATCACAGTCACTTCTGACATCAAACTGTGTGATGCCTATATAAATGCGTAATATTGCTCGTTTGCTGTTTGAAGAAAGGAAATACCCGAAACGTCACGCGTTGCTCCTTTGATGTTCTGTACAGCCACACAGTCACTGATGACCCAAAATGGTGATGGTCTTCTGTAGCTTTTGTTCAGGGAATAAAATGCCTTTCATGATGTCCTCCAGTTCATTCAGGGCCAGAGTTGCTTGCAATTTCACCTTCTCGTCAGAGTCAAATTTCGCCGCATGTTTCACCGCTTGGTAGAGTTCCTTAAGGCCTTTGCTCAATGTCTGTGGGGGAGAATGAGAGTAATGCCAAGTAAGCCACCATTCTAACATACATGCAACTCATAAATATCGTTCCACGAGCAGACAAATAAATACAAGTTAACAAATTATTTTGATTTGATTTGATTTTTTGTTGAGAGGCCGACACCTTGCCTTTGGACTACCACCGAGTCCATTAGTATTTAAATAATTGTCAATTCTATTCTGATTTTATATAACACCATTGACGTTTTTACCTCTTTCTATCTGTATATACATATAATTCGGAGTTGGTCGCTCTTTGATCGTCAAAGGCTCTGGTGCCAGGCCACTGATAGTAAAGATATTTTCTTTCTAGGTTCTAAATGATCCAGATATAGTTTTCATTAGAGGAAATTCTCTCCTATAAGCGACGTTTAAATTATGGACAATTTAATTGTTTACCTTTAGAATTTTCGTTCACCCAAGCAGCCATTTTCAATGAATTTTATAATTAAAAAGTTGGAGCGGTATCTTCCATGCCTTATACTAATACATATCTGAATGGTATCGTAGTCGCTGAGGGCAATTATCTTTGCAACTGTGAAACTGTCTAAACGCGCAAGCAAGTCTATGATATCTGGGACATGAGATCTATCCTTCAAATGATCAAATGCACGCTTCTTTTTGTGTTTTAAAAATAAACAAAATATTTGAGTCCTTGATCCAATAGAAAGGCTCCAGTTATGCAGCACATGATCTAAGTAAAGATTTCCATTTTTCTTTTGACCTCAGAAACTTCAACTTTTTAAGGAAAGTAGTAGACTCACTTGTTTAAATGTTTTTTTAATTTGACTCTAACCGTGTAAGTCCATTTTGTGCACAATTGATTATTTCCTTCCCTTCTACATTCTAAAAAATAAATTTGTTATTAAACTGAAATCCAAAAAAAAAGTGTTTGCAGCCCTCTTTTATGATCTATTATGTTTTTCATTTTCCCTGAAAAATTACGTCACACGCACTTACGTGTTTAGACAGTTTCATCAACGATATACTGCTTTAAAATATGCAAGGAGAAAAAAGCAGCAAAACAATAATAAAATTATTTGAATACTTACAAACTTCTTTTTAAAATGTGAATGGTTTGGCCTATTCAATTCCCTGTGTGCAATGAATGTAAAATGTAAACTACCTCAACAAGTTTACATAGGCAAATATTCACTAGCATAATACATATTGTACCGTTGATGACATGATGACGATACAGCTACATTCTTCTATTACTTGTAATTTCAGCTCTAAAGCTGTTGCCATTTATCCATACTCACTTCGAGAGAATCTTTTCCAAGGCCTTGAAGAAGGGAAGTAACTGTCAATGCTGCTGCTTTTCGAGTTCACAACAAGGGTCCGATTTGATAACGGCAGAGCAACATGCTAATACCTGAGAAATAGATATAAAGCAATGTTACCTCAGGCATGTTATTTGTACTGAATACAAAATCTTACTGAGCAAAAGCCTACTTATAAACTCTTGTCTTACTTTTTAAAAATCAAAATAAGATACATACCATTACACTATTACAGGGTATCTTGTACCTTTATGTTATCTACTATGGTAGTAACATTCTATGAACACGCCGCGTAACAGAACTGTCCGGCTACCAGTGGATATTCTAGGAAACAAACTTTTTCTATATAAACAAATTTGGCCCCTTCACAACTCGCCCGGACCCACTAACAAAATGATATTTAACACACACCTCTGACCCGCATCCACAAATGGAGGTGTTCTGGGTTTTTCGGCGTTTCAACCTGTCGGGCACGAACCAACAATTTTGATTGAGACGATGACGACACCTTGCCTGCGGGTTGATTTGATTTGATTTACCACCATCCACAGCTAAGGTGATCTCGGAGCTTTTGGTAGGATTGTTAATTTTGCCCAGACTGCTCTGTAAACAGCCAAGGGATCTTTAGCGTGCAGTGTTGTGATCTGCACACAGGATCTCCTTTTAACGTTAGGTCTCCAATGGGATTAGGTGTCGATCCACCTACCTGAACCAGGGGGTAAATTTTACTCGAAAAAACTCGAGAAAATTGTTCATCTGTTGGCAAGGCTTCAAGCCACAACCTTTTGGTTGAGAGGCCGACATCTTGCCTTCCGAGTCCCCTCCTTGCTTCTGGACCACCTGGTTCCCAATTCCAAAGGAGACCAAAAAGAACGAAATCTGATGATTTGTCAATAAGCTTACCTCTTGCAATACCGGATGAATAGAAAAACGTAGAAGTTTGCAGACTTCGCCAGTCCCGAGAGGCAACTAGCTCTGACCAGCTCATTGTCGTGAGAACACCCACATAGAATGGCCGGCAAAAGAACATCTCTGTATTTAGGAGCCACCTCACCTATGAATAAATTGTTTATTACGGTGATAGGATTTGATTTGATTTTGGTTTTACCAACGTCCACAACTAAGGTGATGACGTCAGGGTCTTAAATTATGCCGGGAGAGCCAAGGGATCTTAAATGTGCACAGAGTGTTGTGATCTGCACACGGGACATCCTCGTTACCGTCTGCCTCTGATGGGACTTCATGTTGATCCATCTACCTGGACCGGGAGCGGGTTTTTTTTTTTTTTTTAAAATAACTTTTAAAATCCATGAAAATTGTTCAAACTATCCTGGGACACAAATCCTTACCTTTTGAGAGGTGAACACTTTCCCTCTGAACCACCGAGTACCCCTAATCAATCAGATAAAACTAATAATCTGTAACTCAACATAATAATATACTACTAATAATAACACTACTACTACTACTACTACTACTAATAATAATAAATAGCATTTATCTTATACTTTCCATGTTCAATATCTTAAAGCCTATTCCAAGCAATATAATCAGTGTTGACTATATATATATATATATATATATATATGCAGATCTATTCCCTTACAAAGAGGTGTTTTTAACAATTTTTAAAGAATCAATGCTTTCTTGCATAGCTTCTAAACTGTTTCTCTTCATTATGAAATTTTGAGCAATAAGACTGCAAACTTACACAAATCACTTTTGAAGTATATGAAAATCTTGTTAACTATTCACTTTCATGGCTTTGATATAAACTTTAATCATAGAGAAATAATTAAAAAAAACAACCCCCATTTAAATCATAATCTCCCTGATAAATTCTTTGTACAAGAAAATCACAAGTTTTCATATATAAAAATGTTAATGATATCACACAAATTAAAAATCACACAGCATGAAAATGCCATGTGAATATAAAGAAAAAATAAAAAAAAACAAAATCAGACCAATACTCAAATCTTACCAAGTCTGCGAGTGGCTTTCACTAACGCCTCCCCGACTTTAAAGTCGTTTCCACCGATTTTGAATTCTGGTCCTTCAGGCAGAGCGACCCGAAATTCGTTGGCCAGGCAAGGCACCACATCATCGGCAAAGAGGTTGCCAAGGGCAGATAATCCGTTGACAGCTGCCAGGTAGATGTAGGAGTCCAGGTGAGTCAAGTTCTTCATGAAAATCTGGTGACATAGCCACAGAGTGAAATGTTAATCAAACCATGGGATTAAAAGCGACTAATCGCATGCCAACGAAAAGTCACAAGCATACTTTATAATGCATGTTGCCGTAACTCAATCAACTCTAACGTGGAGCCATACACATTCCGACCAAGCCTACGACACAGTTGATGACACGGAAATCAGAGACAAAATCCTACTCTGTGCAGAGGAAATCCATGAACAAAATCAGGGCATATGACACAGCTGGTGATTTCGTTTTAATTTTACCAACATGCATGACTACGGTGATCTGGTTTTTGACAGGATTTTCAACTTTGCTGTAAAGAGCCAAGGGATCTTTAATGTGCACAGAGTGCTGTGATCTGCCCTCAGAAGCTCCTTGATGACAAAGAAATCAGAGAGATTGTAGACAGACACCCAAAAAAAAACAAAAAACAGCCAGTCGTGTTGCACAAATCAAAAATGTTGGTACATTTTGTTACCTAGATTTTTTCTTTACCAGCTTGGCTTGAGTCAATATCTTCATTCCTAAATGCCATATGGTAAGATGTTTTGAAAGAGAAACCAGAAGAAATTTTAGACAATCACAAACTACAATTGAATCATCACATACCCCATTTTTACCCCAGCGTAAATACCTTCAACAGGGCATCTTTCCGTTGCACAGCGTCAGCGTCTCTGTCTTCTAACAGGCGGGCCAAGCAAATGAGTCCGTGGCCTTGGACTGGCACCATCTGGCTACACGACTCTTCCATTGCCTGTTGGAGTTTACTTTGGGACCAGTCTCTGCGGGCGACAATGTAAAAAAAGCAATATTGAAATATGAGCTGTAAAAGTCTGTTTGAATATAATAATCCTCAGAAATAAACAAATGACAAAATTCAATGGGAGAAGCATCTGCTAGTAAATCGTGTAAAACAATTAATTTGTTCATAGCCAATAAAATCGTCCACATCGACATCAGAAAATTGAGAAGCCCATTCATCAGTGTCGTTATTTTCTCTCATTCTCAGTAGTAGAAGTCTCGTGGTTATCTCGATCTAGGCCTACATCATTTCTCTCTGATTCTGAGTCATCGTCACTCTCTAAAATTGCCTAAAAAGTCATCATCTATATCACTTTCATCATGTCCACCCTCTGCTCTATCATCAAAAGAAATTTTGATCAAAAACATCATTCTGGGTTGAGGTCTCACGAAGCATCGGTTAAAAATTGAAAAGCTATTTTTCAACCACGCTTCAATCGGTTCTACTTTCGTGTATTGCAATTCATTAAAATCATCAAGAGATGTGCCTACAAATATCTCTACCTTCAGAAAATCCATCCTCCTTTGGTGTTTTTTTATGTGAATGGACGTTTGTAGGGTTCTTGTCTAAAACCTCTATCAACGGCCTGCTGCCAGACAGTCTTTCATTCTGGTCGTTTTTTCTAGACAGAACAAGGAGGTACAATTAGCAACTAGTGTCATAAGTTAATACAAGGATGCACAATGAAAAGAAAAAGAAAACCATCCTAAAAGATCATATCAAATTTTTAAAAGAAGAGATGGGAGAGAAAAAACGGAAGAAGAAAAATGAAACAAAAAATATTTCGTAAATGGTGTGTTAATGTAATAAGTTGTAGCCACTTATAAATCAAAGTAAATGCCTTTTACAAAATGCCTTTTATTACAAAAAAAAATCAAATAAATATTGTAATATATTTGTATTTGAAAACGTGTTGTGTTTCTGTTGTCGTTAATCACTACCTACCAAGTCCAATAAACCATCAGACATTGCTGATGAAACTCTTCTAAAAGTGATTGACATGTAAATAATCTTAGAACATTTTTTTCAGACTTAGTTTTCCCCAATAAGAAGTGAAATAAAAATTCACAAATAGAGAAAAAAAAAGTGAAGAAATAAGAATGGACACTTTTATAGCAATACTATTACCCGTATTGATATTTTGGGATCTCTCTCAATATTTTCTGGTTCTGGTTCACGTTTTTGAGGATCGGAGCCCAAACGCGACCTCTTGTGGCAACCACCACTTTCAAGTTGTCCGCCATCTCTTTCACGTGGAACAGTAAGCTTTCAGACGAGGAAAGTGTGGACAACATAGGAAGCACAGTATCGAGGATTTGTTTGTCTCCGTTGCTCAGCTGGTGAATTAAAACAGTCAGGTAAAATTTAAAAAACGAAGAAGATACATTTGAAATATCAATACATGTGTAAGCTTCTCTGCGAAATGGGTTGACAAATGTGTTGGGCGTTATCACTGCGCTATTTTCAGCCTATAAATAAATCTGCTCTCATACATCTATAAATACATGACTTTCTGACTTGGTTGTTCTTTATGCATTGAAGACTCTTGCCTAGCTTCTATGAGTAACGAAAATTATCCCAAGATCGTTTTCTTTCATTCAACAAATTTTTCTACCAGAAGTGACATCTAACTCAGTGTGCAGATTCCCCACCGGAAACGCTGACCTAGATTCAATTTCTCTGCAACCAGATCACTGTGGTGTGTTTACATTTTCTAAGCATCCCATTATACTTCTGATGGGTGGCGTTAAGAAAGGATTTTTCTCTCTCCATGTCACTATTGCTGGCAGTCCATTACGACAAAATTGACGATAAAAATAAAAACAAAAGCAGAAAAACATTAAAAAATACTATTGAAACAAAGCGATGAAATATGGGTGTTTAACCAAAAGGCAGCACAGTAGCTAAAAATGCCACCAACGACAGGCTTCACGGAAAGTGACGTATTACACTAGGATTATGACCAATCAGCATTCTAGCAATAATAGCACTTAAAATAAGTAACAAAAAATAGTTTTGCCGAGCCAATCTGATTGTTCAAAGAGAAAGGTGGTAACCATGGCGGGGTTGGCGGGATCACTGGGAAGCAGTTAGCAAGCGGCAGTGTATGGCCAGGCTAAACACAGCGGGCTGTCTAGCATGCAGCCGATTTCTGGCAGGTTAAACTAATGAAAATTAGTTTAAAATAATGAAAATTTAATTGTGTTTCCATCTTTGTAAATTCTCCACCTAAACCGTCATTTAAACAGATTTTGTATTCAAAAGTGGGAATAGTATCTTTAAATAAACAAAAAAAGTAATATGAATAATAAAAAGTAATATGAATAATAAAAAGTAATATAAATAATAATTAATAAAAAAGTAAATATAAATAACATGAATAATAAAAAGCATGAAATAATAAAAAGTAATATAAATAATACAAAGCAACATGAATAATAAAAAGTAATATAAATAATACAAAGCAAATAATAAAAAGTAATATAAATAATACAAAGAATGAATAATAAAAAGTAATATAAATAATACAAAGTAACATGAATAATAAAAAGTAATATAAATAATAAAAAGTAATATGAATAATAAAAGAATGAATAATAAAAAGTAATATAAATAATACAAAGCAACATGAATAATAAAAAGTAATAATACAAAGCAACATGAATAATAAAAAGTAACTATAATAATACAAAGAATAATAATAAAATAATATAAGTAATATAAATAATAAAAAGAATAATAATAAAAAGTAATATAAATAATACAAAGCAACATGAATAATAAAAAGTAATATGAATAATACAAAGCAACATGAATAATAAAAAGTAATATAAATAATACAAAGCAACATGAATAATAAAAAGAATAAATAATAAAGTAATAAAAAGTAATATATAATACAAAGCAACATGAATAATAAAAAGTAATATAAATAATACAAAGCAATAATAATAAAAAGCAACATGAATAATACAAAGCAACATGAATAATAAAAAGTAATAATGAATAATAAAAAATAAACTATGAATAATAAAAGAATAATAAATAATACAAAGCAACATGAATGAAAAAGTAATAAATAATAAAAAGTACTATGATATGAATAATAAAAAACAATATGAATAATAAATAATGTGAATAATAAAAAACATGAATAATACAAAGTAAAAATAAAATGAATAATAAGATGACGTAAAATGAATAATAAAAAGTATGTGAATAATAAAAAGTAATATGAATAATAAAACATAAAATGAATGATAAAAAGTGATATGAATAATAAAAAGTAATATGAATAATATACCTTATCTGTTACATGATAAAAAAGTAATAAAAACAAAAGGAAAAATTCATCTGATTGTTGTAATAATTTTCTCCATTTGGCCTTTTTAAATATGAAACTAAGCTGAAACAAAATTTGATAACTCTTGATTGGTCTACTTCATCAGGAAATAATATGTGCTTGATAAATTACTTGTTAAACAAGCTAAAGAGATCAATTTTGTATAATGGCATTGAAGAGAAAGGAAAGAAACTAAGCCATACACACACACTACTCTCAATGTTTCTAGGCTTTTTACATGAATAATCACATTCTTCAATGCTTTCAAGAGAAAAATTAAAGAGGAAACAATTTTGTCAAATGAATAAAATAATCAACTTTATAACAGGCACATATAAAATTTTTATGCAGGGTAAGATGGCAGTACAAAAATCATTGCAAATTTGTCAACACAGGAAAACAAAATCCACCTCGTTTTCTCTCGCACGTGCCTTCTCTTGCTCAAAATAAAACGCCCATGAGAAAAGTTGATGAACTCCCTCTAAGTTAAAAAAAACCAAAAAAAACCTGGAATGATTCACAGAAACTGGGAAATCATCACTATTATCTTTTT
Organism: Doris montereyensis; assembly: GCA_037039925.1. Lineage (NCBI taxonomy): Eukaryota > Metazoa > Mollusca > Gastropoda > Nudibranchia > Dorididae > Doris > Doris montereyensis. Next base: position 151,162 of record JAXRKP010000268.1, on the reverse strand, counting down.
TCATGCCCTTAAGATATATCAAAGTTTCATTTCATGCATCAATTGGGAGAGGAACACAGTAGTTATAACCCCAAAGACCCCATTCACCAACTTGACAGAAAGTCCCAGGTCACCCTACTCAGACTCAGGACTGGGCACAACTGTCTCCATCAACATATGTATCGTTATCTGAAAGTTGTGGAATCAAAAGGGTGTGAGTGTGGAACGCCCCGTCAGAACACTGAATATATTCTCCAGCAGTGTCCACTCCACAAATCAGCGAGAACAGCGATATGGCTAGGCAAAACACCTCTGGAAGAAAAGCTTTTCAGCCCTATGGAGTCGGCAAAAGACTATGCACTTCAAGAAAATTCACATCCTGATCTGACCCACTGGCAGAGAGATTGAAGAAGATGAAGAAGAAGAAGAAATTTGATATGTCTTTTTACCTCTTCAGACATGCTCAGGGTGGCCATCAACAGACCCATCGCCATGGTTACAGTGTCCGCCTCAAATGACAGAGTGACACTGTCATCAGATGCCTTGTATATTTCTAAGCAACGTTTCAAGGTAATCTGAGAATAAGAACAAATAGTAATGAGTCACACCATGTATGATTTATGAGTGGCAAAAAGGTTACTTCCATTGAAATAGGGACAAGAAAACAAAAAACAAACAAAAAATCAACTAAATGTTATGCATTTTTCTTTTTAGAAATTCTATTCTGTCAAATCACTGTCTTAAAGTAACATGTTTCCTAAAGGTGAGTTTTACTTTAAAAAATAATTTCAGAAAAATGTTCAACTTATCAGAGCACGACGAACTCATGACCTTTTGAATGAGAGGCGAAACCTCGCCTCTGGACCACTGTGTCCCTTTCTGATTTGTGAATCATTTTAGAAAATGGTAAAAATCCCTAGTCCGCCAAAAAGGCGGAATCCTAGATACAGGGGTCGTGACTAATGACGTAAAATCAGTCTTACCTGGGTGAACAGAAGAATGTGATGCGTGTTTGTAATGACTGTGTGTCCATACGTTTCACCGATAGCGGATATCATGCTGACTTGGGCCATTTTGGCTTTCATATCAGTCAATTTGGCTGTCTTGGTTTCAAGGGACAAACAATGCACTGGTAATATGATATCATCTGACGTTGTGGCCTCAGAAGCGATGATGTCCGTCAATCTCTAAAAAAAAAAAAAAACCAGAGGCCAGAATGCCAGAATAACATTGATTGAACCAAACAAAACATTGATTGCTAAAACAAAAACAAAAAACGTTCATTTGCTTAAAGAAACAATAATATTGATTGGGCTAAAAATAAAAAAGCAAGAATAACATTGATTAATCTAACAAAAAATGCTATATGAAATAAACAGTAGATCATTGAAGAATCAAATAAAATGTTCATAATTGAGTTGAAATCCTACCTGTAATAAGTTTATAAAGAGTTCAGAGGTCAATGCCTCTGACTTGACATGGGTCAGTATTTCAAGGATTGCTTCAGAAGAATGGGCCCAAGAGTTAATGTCATCACTGAAATGAGAAAGCAAAGTCCTCTTAGAGTCTCTAATAGGTAAAACAAAGTTTAACCGTATATCACCACGTATAGGACGCACCTTTTTTATATATACTAAAATCATAGGTGAAAAATCTACCTGCGTCTTTATCTGTGGTGTACACAAACATACTGTGTTTGTTTTTCTTCCAAAAATAAATAATTATCTTACTGTACACCATCGCATAAAGAACACATTTTTTTTTTTTTTTTTACCAACGGTGGTGACACACTCCACTCTGTACACATCTTCGCATCACGATGCAATACGCTGTAGTGTAGTACTAAAACACAACAAATATGAGGGAGAAACAAATAAAATGAGCCCAGATTCAATCCGACAGTGATTCATGAAAGCAATTATTGATTGATAAAGTAAATACTTTGATGTCGGTGTATGTGAGTGTATGACCATAGAAGACATAGAAACAGAAAAATAAATAATTGGAGAGGAGGTGAAGCAAGGAAGAAGTGCGGTGGTATGGTGGGGGAACTAAGGGCGAGTGGGGGAAAAAAAAATAATGGCAGTTTTCCTTTCGGTTAGGTTTTTGTTGCAGTTGGGTTTCTCTTTCGTTTTCGGCAATTGCTCTCTCGGTCTCCTCTTTTTTTAGGGGCAAAATACATGTATCAACCTATAATTATCGCATCGTCCTCATTATACAAATACATGTGATTTGTGTCAGGAGCTTTAGTTTTGATTAAAAATGTTAGTGCATCTTATCTAACGCATAAATGATTGAGACAATATTTTCCTCTACAAAGGGGAGGGGGGGGGGGAGGAGGTGTGTGTATGTGCGGTGACATATGGTATATAATTCAGCTTGTATGTTTCACTCTAAAACGAAATGTAATTTCTCTTTACAGCGGCTGAAGTTTAGGTAACCCCTCATATGTAACATATCCGACACCCATAAACATGGCAAAAAAAATGAGCTCCGACTCTCTTTCCGTCTGCCGGTCTCTCTCTCTCTTCTTCTCACCTCTCCCTCTCGCTCACACACCGGAGACCAGCAAGCCAAAAAGAAAAAAACTTGAAACTAAGTAGAAAATAAAATCTAAGCTCCACCTTACTGTTTATCGGAGGCCACAATCACTTTCAAACAAGAATCGGTTCCAGACACAAGCGCAAACTCTGAATGAAGGGTGGGATACAAGCTCTCTCTGTCTGGGCCGGAAAGCAGAAGATCCAGAAGGCAAACAACGCCTTTTGAAGATTTTAAGCAGCTTAGGTAATTGCCTAGGAGATCCATTGTGAGTGACCTGTTTGAAAGCAAAATACATACAATAAAGCAAAATAAATTATGCAATACAGTAGTCTCCGCCAAAATGCACGCGGCCCTACGTGTAAAAAAAAAAAAACCAATGCATTTTGGCGAAAGGTGCATTTTGACGGAGTCGACGACCACAACCACTACATGTATTTACATTTCCATTCTTGGCTTCTCTTTCGTTTTGTTAGCTGTTTGTAATCGTTTGGGTTTTGTTTGTTGTTACTTGGTTTGAGGATAAGACCCAATTATAGGCCTAATCTCTTTTTGTAGATTGTTCATTCTTCTCTCACTCAAGACGAGGGGATGGTATGGCGGAGACATTCGGGAACTTGGAGGTATACTTTTTTTATTTGTTGACAGGCATGTCATAAAAGTGACACGACCTGTCTCAGATTTTCTCACCGTGATCAAAGAAAGGGCCGATCAGAGTATCCGGTAGATCATCGTCGACAGGCTGAGTTGGGGAGGGAATGGGCAGGGTGACAAGAGCTGAGACAGCCAAGACTGGCATTGGCGTGCACATACTTAACACATATCTAGATCACACGCACAAGCGTGGCGGATTTCGTTACTGGGACTAGGCAAAAGATGTCATCGAGTTTATTTTTCACATGAATTGGCTCATTAAATACAACCAATTGAAGATGTACTTGTAAAAACATGTTGCATTTTGGCAAAGTCAAGCCAGCCGTTGTTGCATTTTGAGGGGGTAATTAAGCTGTAAAATTCGGTGACATGAAAAAATCGTGCATTATGATGAATCATGCATTTCAGCGGCATGCAATTTGGCGGAGACTACTGTATTAAATAAGAAGTGTAACTCCAGATGCATATGATTTCGCATGAGGCCAGACATACTTTTGAGAAAACTCGGGACAGAATTCACTCTGCGTATTTCTCGTTAAAACATCAAGAACTTCATCCATTTCCATGATGTTGATTACAAAATTTTTAAGCCCTTGTGAAGAGCATTAAGTTTGTGCCCTAACACATAAACACATAATAAAAACTCTTGCCACCCAAAATTTGAACTAAGTAACATATCTCCATGACCCATAGAGCCGGAGCTTATCAGTTTCTATAAGGGTGGTAGAACAGGTGATATTAATCACCTCCTGGACCGGACGCTAGACTGATCCAGGTGCTTACTCCAGGATGTGAAGTGTTTTGCCCAAGGAACATCGGACCCTAGCATTGGTAAGATTTGAACCCAGAACCTCATGATCCCAAGTCCGACAACCTAACCACTAGGCCACCAGCGTCACATCCAAGATTTGAGATTCACTTGGGAATCTCCTTATATAAATAGTGCTGGCGTTTGGCATTCAAACCAGGAGCTGTGACATTATTTTTCCCGAGACTCTGTTGCTCCTCAATCGAATCAATGTTCTCCATGCAGGTGATAGATCCACTGCCATTGATGATGAAATGGTGGAACCTTTTGATGGTTTTGCGCTTTTATAAAGACTGGAGCGAGATGATTTGCCCAGTCATACGTGGGAATCACGGTCAGGCCATTTCTGTACCAACAAGTGCGGCACTATTCATCTCGGAGGGACTGTCGAGATCTTTGATTTCATTTAGGCAGTCTACCTTTGTCCTCCTAAACTTTCTTTTAATTAAGCCAAATCCACCATCTGGACTGAATTTGGTGTGGCCGCTGATGAGAAGCTGTCTGTATCCTTTTGTGTCTGTCATAAGATACCACATCATTGCCAAATTTTTATTTTGGCCACTGCAATTGTCAGCATGGAGGTATAAATGGGTCTCACCAATTCCATAATGTTCTAAATAATAGTGCAGGCAAGACACTACGGTGTTAGCACCCTTACCACAACAATGTGCCTCATCGATAAGGATTTTTAATTGCTTCCCCCTTTGTTCGCAATTCAATCCAAAAAGTCTATTTACGTGGAGTTTTAAAATAAATGGGTCCTGGTTGTAATGGATTGTATGGAAAGTGAACCTGATGTGCAAAATCAAAAGATACACCATTTTTGCCATTGAAAGAGCAATATCCTGGAGCTTGTGCTGACAGAAAATCTCTGGCATCTGTTCTTTGACTTCTTTGCACACATTTTGGTGGAATTCTCTTTCTTTCCCTGACGTCTCTTGATGTCTGCGCAGCTCCTCTACGACAGTTGCCTTCTCTTCGTCTGATTTATTGGCAAAATCTTGCTACTTTCATTGCATCCTCTTGACACACCCAACACAAATCTTGCTACTTTCATTGCACCCTCTTGACACACCCAACACAAACCTAGCTACTTTCATTGCACCCTCTTGACACACCCAACACAAACCTTGCTACTTTCATTGCACCCTCTTAACACACCCAACACAAACCTTGCTACTTTCATTGCATCCTCTTGACACACCCAACACAAACCTTGCTACTTTCATTGCACCCTCTTGACACACCCAACACAAATCTTGCTACTTTCATTGCATCCTCTTGACACACCCAACACAAACCTTGCTACTTTCATTGTACCCTCTTGAAACCCAACACAAACCTTGCTACTTTCATTGCATCCTCTTGACACACCCAACACAAACCTTGCTACTTTCATTGCATCCTCTTGACCACCCAACACAAACCTTGCTACTTTCATTGCATCCTTTCACACCCAACACAAACCTTGCATCCTTTCTTGACCCTCTTGACACCCAACACAAACACTTTCATTGCATCCTCTTGACACACCCAACACATAACTTGCTACTTTCATTGTACCCTCTTGACACACCCAACACAAACCTTGCTACTTCATTGCACCCTCTTGACACACCCAACACAAACCTAGCTACTTTCATTGCATCCTCTTGACACACCCAACACATAACTTGCTACTTTCATTGTACCCTCTTGACACACCAACACATAACTTGCTACTTTCATTGCATCCTCTTGACACACCCAACACATAACTTGCTACTTTCATTGTACCCTCTTGACACACCAACACAAACCCTGCTACTCATTGCACCCTCTTGACACACCCAACACATAACTTGCTACTTTCATTGCATCCTCTTGACACACCCAACACATAACTTGCTACTTTCATTGCATCCTCTTGACACACCCAACACAAACCTTGCTACTTTCATTGCACCCTCTTGACACACCCAACACAAATCTTGCTACTTTCATTGCACCCTCTTGACACATCCAACACAAACCTTGCTACTTTCATTGCACCCTCTTGACACACCCAACACAAACCTTGCTACTTTCATTGCACCCTCTTGACACAACCAACACAAATCACTAGCTGGAGGAAGTAGCGCGGACGAATGGTAGTAACTTCTGCCATAAATCTCTAACCGTGCGGAGCTGAACTACTCGGATGCTGCTTTCTTCTGCTGCTTTCACATATTCATCATAGACAAGCTTCTTTGTAAAGTGGGTCGGAAGCAACTTTCGTCGGTTATCCAGTTTACCCACATCCACAACTAGGGTGATCGTGGTTTTTGGTAGGATTTGTTATCTTGCCCGCACTGCCCTGTAAACAGCCAAGGGATCTTTAACATGCACAGAGTGTTGTGATCTGCACATGGGACCTCCTTTTTATCGTCTGTCTCCGATGGGACTAGGTGTCAATCCACCTACAAGGACCAGGGGGTAGATTTTGCTAGAAACAAACCTTGGCAAAATTTTTGTCAACCGTTGGCGGGGCACGAACCCATTTACCTTTTGGTTGAGGGCCGACTTCCTGCCTCTGGACTACCAAGCCCCCAAAAAAAATGGTGAAACAAAACATTTCCTACTCGTCGCATTACAAAATGCTTTTAAAAATGTGATAAATTTTTCCTTGACCTAACTAAGATGCCTTTTTAAACCTCTGACGGGAGACTTTTAAAAGAAAAAGAACACAAAATCAAAACAATTGTAATAAAACAAGGCCGGGAATTCTATTGTCTAGAAATAATGGGTCCTGATTTAAGCTGACCTCAGTTGAGCAACTCCGCCTCTCACATGTTTAAAAATGGCAAAAAGAACGCCAACGACAGGTTGAAGTGTAGAGCAGAAAGATGACTGATAATTCTGGCCTTGCACGTACAACTGTGAAAGAAAAGGCAACACAATGTACACGACTGCCAATCTTTTTGAAAGACGAAAAACAAGGCTGGCGCGCGCGAACCAATTCTTACTTGTACGATGGTCCGTAATATTCCTATTCCAGAAAACATTGATAATTGAACTTGAATTACAATCTTCTTTTAAGGTGAATTACAAAGTCTGCAGATCCCTAAATATTCCAGTGAAGTGCGATGGTAGTTTTACAAACTCAGAATGGCGATTCCGGGCTTTCATACCAATCTCTCGGGAGTCTTTGCCGCTAACTTAGCCGACGGGTTTCTTAATTTAAAAAATAAATAATTTAGGGGTTTCTTAGAGGAAATAAAAAAATAAAATGGGAATCTAGGAGTCTTTTTGTTGTTTGACTTGATTTTAACCATATCCACACCAAAGGTGATCTCCAGGTTTTGAGGGTGGGGGGTTAAAATTTTGCTCAGAATGCCTTAAAACAGGCAAGGGATCTTTACAAGTGTCATGGTTTGTACACAAATGAGGACCTGCATTTTATCGTCCTTCGCCCCTAACGGGACTAGGTGTCGACCCACCTACCTGGACCAGGGAGGTGACTTCTACCTGAAAAAACCCCCCACTAATAATTGAGAAGATGCTTCAACCTGTCAGGCACAAACTCATTTTGGTTGAGAGGCTGACTCTGGACCACCAAGTTGCCTAATTTAATGAGAGATGGGTTGTTTTTTTCTCTCTAAGAGATTCTAGGAGTTTCTAGAGTGCTACAAATCCTGAATTAAAATTAAAATAAGGATGTCTTATCGTTATTCTGCCATAGAAGAAGATTGTAGTACTCACCCCGATGCATACAGTGAACGCTTGCTATCAGTTCTTTTTCAGATAATACAACACGATGACCAGGAAGTCTTGATTCTAAATGAAAGAACAGAAACATAAAATTGTTCTCTTACTTAGGAAAAAAACTTTCTTCACATAGTGTAACACAGGGAGAAGGGGAGACGCTTATCACAGGGAGAACTTAGCTTCGATTATCCTGAGGAATGAAACTGATTTAACCGCTAGCCACATGAGCTACATGTATTTAACCACAGACAGTAAACAGGTGAAAAGCTGTCCCGAGACCCTCATTGAAAGTGTTACGGCACATGCACAACGAATCATGTGTCCGTAGTTATCAGACTAAAAAGTCGAAACGGTCTGAAACATCTGAAAGGAAATAAAGATGGTTCCGATTTTTAGTCTGATAATTTCCTGTGTGAGTAGCGGGGCTCACATTTCAGCGTGCAAATTGGAGTTTGCCGTGAAAATGAAGCGGTGTATTTCTGCGAATGAAAAAAAAGGTGATAGTTACAGTGAAAAGGCCTAGAGTCAAAACTTATCACAATTCACATATCCTGTTGAGTGTAACTGACAATAATAACGACTAGATAAAAGTACTTCTGGAAAGAACCAGAAGACTAATTTAAAAGGTAAAAATGCTTTAAAGGAAGACAACGTCAAGTAATCCAAGATCAGAGAATATCTGAGATTCACATCCCCGACAACATGACCAGAACGTCTAGATTCGAAACGAAGGTATAAAACATAAATGGTTCTGTTACATAAGGGGGAAAAAAGAGCTCTAAAGCATAGTTTAATATCACAATTATATGACACTACCATTTCAATTCATAACAAAATGAAAATAGACCTTTGGTGACTTTATGATTTTCATCCAGGTATTACAGTTAGTCAAGCAATAATTCTTTTTACTGAAAGCAAAGAGAAAATAAACCAAGCTGACTCAAATCGGCCACTTAAAGAGGGGGAAAAAAATCTCTTCCACGTAAAAGTGGCCTCTTAGATAGAGACCGCTGTACAGTACACCATAGACCGTAAAGGTTACACTTCATTACCCTATCCCTCCACATGAATGATCCTCTACATGTATGGGTTGTTTGGTTATTATCCTAAATATGCAACTACAAAATGAAAATGGGACAGCACACCTCTTAACTTAATGTACTTATTGTACTTTCAGAATAGTAAACATCTTGTCATTGAAAATATGTTGAAAATGTGTTTCTATTGATCAAACATTTTCCGTAAAAAAAAAAAGAGGCATGTTAGATGAGTGTTGAAATTCACTTTTCATGCAAAAAAGAAAGAAAAAAACAAGCCTGCAAAACAAAATATCCCCCCCCCTCCCCACCAAAACAAAACCCAACATCAAACATACAACCCCCCCAAATTTTGTAAACTCTTGCAGTGACATGTTTAAAGGAAAATACTGGTACGTATATGTACCATCATAAGAACAACATCTCAGAATCGGAGCCCTCAAAGGACAGAGGCAAAACTCTTCCATCAAATCTCTTTGCAGGTTGGTCAGCTGTGAAATGGCTTCTCCGACAATCTTGACAACCATCTGTGGCACCGGCTTCTCGCTGACATTAATGAGATCAATCAGCTGCAAAGCACAATAACAGAATATGTCAGCCCAATAGTGATGGAATAATACAGGCAAAAGACAGGAGAGGGTTAGAGGAAGAAAAAAAACGCACCTATAACTATAAATTAAATACAAAAACCAGACAAACACTACAAACTTGCCATTTCAGATCATCCCAGAACAAAATGTTGACATAGGACTTAGCTCTCAGCCATAGCTGGCACTAGTGGCATCGGTAGCCGAGTGGTTAGGCTGCTGGACTGAAGATTGTAAGGTCTCAGGTTTGAATCCTGGCAAAGCTAGGACTGACGTGTTCCTAGGGAAAAACCCGTAACATGCATTTTCCCCATAACCCAGGTACAAATGGGTACAAGCACTAGCTTAGGAGTAAAAACCTGCATCAGACTATGCAGCATGTTTAGGGGTGACTATTATCACCTGTTCGTTCCATTTTGCACTATTGAAACCGGGATAAGCTCCGGCTATGGGCTGTAACAGCCATGAAGCAACTTTAATATAGCTGGCACTCACATCAGGAATAGCATCTTAAATATTTATCAAGGACACAACATTGGCCTAACAAAACTCCACTCCCAGGCATGACTGTTTAACCATAAACCACTTCAATATAGTCAACCCCATCATACTAATAATTCAGAGACAAGCTGGTATTCAAACCTTACCTGCTGAGAAACTGAAGCATAAAACGCCTTCACATTATGTTCAGTCACTGGGCAATGGGATATTATCTTAGCTATAGCCTCACAAGTCTTCCAGTGCTTGGTATCATAAACGTTGGATTCTGGTGAAATTACACAAGAATTTAAACCAAATACTATATATAATAATATAACAAGAAGGGATCTAGAAGTTATATCTAATAGGGAAACGCTTTTATCATGGCAATGTGACAAGAGATATAAAAAAGCTAGAATTTGTGAAATAATTTCTAATAGCGTGTAAAATGTAAATGAGGTTATAAATGTTCCATTGTCACATATGATTGTGTTGTACATTCTTTGAGTGCATGCATGTAGGTGCATACGTTAAGTGCTTCTATCTGTTCATTGTCTACTGACTCCTATCCTGTCATAACTACGGGTCGCGCTGTTGGTATGTGAACTCGTACAACAAAGACGCGTCATTATTGTGTTAATGATTGATTTATGGTCATCTTTGGTGGTTTAGAGACAAAGTGTCAGCCTTTCAACCAAAAGACCAGGCAGGTTTAAAAAGTTTTCCCCAAAACATGTTTTAGGTATAATATAATATATCATGTGACAATGCTCGTTGGTTTCTAATACTAGTTATCAGGGTACATATATTATGTGAAAATGCTTTACATTGTTTGGTTTCTGATACTTGTTATCAGGGTACATGTGAAAATGCATTTTCCCTATTGAGGAGTCTTCTGACTTCTCTCGCCTTATACAGAGCAGTAGTTGTAATTTTCATTCATTCTTATATTTTACACATTATAAAATGATAAAACGTTCCTTAAACATTTCTAGTCATAAAATCCTAGCCGTCCAGGCAGGCATGAATTGATAATTTAAACATGATACCATAAAATAACTTATATGTCAAGGCACTTCAAATGTTTTTAAACCAACCTGGCATGAGGGAGAAATCAGGTGCAGGATGCCGCCAGGTTGCATGATGATGTCACGAATCATACACACCACCACACGCCTGAACCATGGAGCCGTTTTCACACTTTTGTCGGCCTACGGACATGGAACATTCGAGTATAATATAGATTGTTTTTTAGTTTCTTCGTGCATTTTATCATATATCAAAACCAAAGTGAGAAAAAAACAACCTGTTTTTTCGTTTCATTGAAACGTATCATCATATGCAGTGATCTCAAAGTGAATTAAGATCTAAGAGAAAACGAGTGGATGAATGATAGATGAAAGAGTGAAAGGAAAGAAGATAGACCCTAACGGGGCCCCCACCAACTGCCCATTATGGATGAGAAAGAAAACATCTATTTTATACCGGCTATGTAAATTCTACTGACTGGCGTGAGTAAACAATTAATGAAAGCAATGGAAGAATATTCAAGATGTTTAAATGAAATGAGCTGACATACATCGATAAATTATAGACATTCAGTATACACACATCTAAAGAAGAACAAGGACATGAAATATAATACTAAAGCCCTGTAGGAACAAAGACAAAACAACCAATCAGAGGAATAAACAGAAAAAAAAAGCCTAGAGCATTGAATCAGCATTCTACCCGCGACCCCTGCACCAGCACCCATCGCATCGTCATGAAAGAGATGCGTTACCAACCAAGCTAACTGAACAAAAAGTTCCATTGGCATTTACAAGATTTTTCGTGTGAATCCAATCATGACTAGATCTTGTAGTTATATTCACCAACAGTTCATTCCACTGGCGGGTACTGGATTTTTCTACAATTTTTTCTAGACCTAAACCCTGTATTATTTTTGGACTGATGTTTTATACAAATTTTTCTCAAGAATTTCTTTTTTTGTTCATGCTCAATAAAGTTGTTCTCCTTTTTCTAAAGCTTCCCTTTTATCAGTTTTCGTCTCCATTTACTTCTCAATTTTAACTCCTGATGAAAACATTTTTAAAGTTATAGAAAAACCATGTGGGAAAAATGTATTAATTTCATGTCACCCACATCCACCACTAAAGTGATCTTGGGGTTTTTAGTAGGATTTTTCTTCCCAATTTGTCCTGACTGCCAACCAAGGGATCTGTAACATCCACAAAGTACAAAAAAATAAACAAATTGTGATCGAATCAATTCAATTCAATAAAACTTTATTGTCCTCATAAAGGCACATCATCTTCGTTCACAACAATCTATAAAATACACATTATGTACATTGAATTATTATGTAAATATTATAGAAACAGATAGTAGTCAATTAATTAAATTAGAAAGAATTTGAATCACAACAATATATTAATATCCACGTACAAATGAGAAAAAGTAAGAGATCGATGCGAACATGGTCGCCACAGTGTGGCGCCGAATCGATGCCTTTTGGGCGCAGCCACATCAATAAGATATTTAAAGATTTCTATCAAGCAGTTATGAGAAGGAAGCTTTTTCATTGGATGATAAAAAACCCTCATTTTCAAATGTATGGTATAATAGCAGCCACATTGGTCGCTCAGAATATTCCCGCCTGTAAGGCAGTGACTGCTTTCTCAGTAGCATGAGTTCAAAGAATAAAAAAACGGCTCACAGACAAGCAACCTCACATTCCATTCACCACAGGTTACATGGTGTTTCACATGGTTGTGCAAATCATACACTGCTGTCAAAATTATCTAGTGGGCATCAACTTACCTTATTGAGTCCAGCAAGGGTAAGCAACTCTTGTAACAATATTGGAATGTTAGCCTGAGTAAACACTTTGTCCAATTCCGTATTGCAGTATGAGTTTATTTCACGCAACCAGCTGTGACTGAAATTTTCGTCAACGGGGAGAGTGAATACTGAATTTGATGGCGATACAGATGACGACATATGTGTTTGTGCTTTCTCGTCCACTCTTTCTTTGCTTTCAGACTCCGGATGAAATTCTTCCTGATCACACTGAGCACATCTTTGGCTGTGTTGTAAAATCATTTTTGCAGTCCGTCGCACTTGAACGATAGTGGTGACCAAATCTGATATATGATTCCTCACGATTAAATCCTTGAGCTCTGTGGTGTGAAAGGCATCAACGAGTAAACGTAGAGGAGCCAGCAAACGAGGGAACCGTCTCACCTCTGACAGCTCTTTAGAGAAATCTTGGGCAGAAGCCAGGAGAATTTGTCCAGGTCCCAAGCGATGAGAAACGGGTATGCCCACACCTTCATTGAGATAGGGACTGATGGCTAGAACTACGACAAACTGTAGAGAGGATGACAGGATTTTCTTTTGTTCCAACGACAACAGAATTTCCTCCTGTGACCCAGCTGTGTATTCACCGCTTTTCATATCTTGAGCCGCATCACTGTGAATTGAATTTGAAGCATTCGCCTCCTGGGGTGACAAATCTATTATTATGTGTTTTACAATTGAAATGCACAAGTCTGCAAATTTTCTCCTTGTATGATGGACTTGCGAATTTTCCGTGTGAAAGTCAGCCAGTTTCAACCAATGAGAGCATAGATCCTGATGCGATTTCATCACATCGCTGTTGGGTAACCATGTGATGAATGATGCCAGGTTCTGAACAAGGACATTTTCCATGAGGTGTTGAGAATCATCTGCAAAAATAACAAAATGATGATGCTGGTTTTATTAAAGAGGGGATGAACATTTTGTGACAAAGAATTCTACAGGAGTGTTCCTTTCCCCGATCTGACTTAGAGTGAGACTAAGATATTGGGCATGTTATTGGAACACAAACAGTTCAAATGTCACTGGCAAGTCATGTGACATATCGGACTTGGAATCACCAATGATTCGAGAGTGTGATTTTTGTTTGCTTACATGAGTATGACCATATTTCAATGTAAATCATAGTATATATATATTCATAGCAGATTTACCTTTTTGTAAAATCTAGCACAATCGTTGAAGGCTAATCACGAGGGTGTTTAGGAATGAAGATAGTGTGTAGAAAGAGTCCTTTCTTTATTTCAATGTGTAAACGCTAAGAAAACTTTTTCTTTTTCAATCTCCGTAAACCAAAAACCGTGAGTGGAAAAGAGTCCAAAATCCAACCTTAACCCTTGTAAGGCTGACCTGCGGGCTGACTTCGATATCGGTCAATAATCTTGTTCCACTGTGTACGAGGCTTCCGCACGTGGCACCGATAGTTTTCTCGCCCCACTGACGAGGCTGCCGTGCTTGACCACGACGTACCTGTGATTATTGTGATAGTTTTTTTTTATCTTCGTTGAGTAAGGTGACATAGCGGGCAATTCATTTTGTTTTATTTGTCATCGTGTTTATATTGCATTGTTTAACAATAACACCTATTACAGCCTACTTTTATTAAACATGAAAAGGAATATTGCTGCAATTGACTCAAGAGGAATATGAAAGGTATAATACTAAAGATAGAAAACGGGTCAGGACCAAGAAATTTTCAGTGTGCCCAACCTTCATAAGCAACAAGGAGACATAGAAACAAATAAACACTAAACAATGCTGGACGAAACTAATACTAATAGAGCCATTGGTGCAGCTACCCATCGAGCAATGTTCGTCAACAGAGCAAGCCTCAATACAACAAACTAAAAGAAAAGACAAAAAGAAAGAAGAAAACGAAATATAACTGTCATAAGAAAGACGGAGAGAGGAGGGAGGGACAGAAAGGGAGAGAGAAAAGGAACGAGAAACAAACGGGAGACATAAAGATAACGAGGAAGATAAAGAAAGACAAATAGAGAGGACGGAGAAAATGAGAGAGAACGAGAGAGAGAGAGACAGAGAGAGAGCCAGAGAGAGAGAGAGAGAGCCAGAGAGAGAGAGAGAGAGAGAGCCAGAGATGAGGTAACAGAGCGGGAGATCAGGTTTTACTCCAGTCATTCAATAATAGCGTGGCTGGCTGTGTCGAATTTTATGTAGTAGAGTTTCATTTTCAATGAACAACATTTATCTTTATTTCTAAAGGAATCATTTTCATTCTCACATTTAAATAAAATGATGGAACTATATATACTAATAATACTACAGGAAATTTCAACCCCCTTTCGTTAATCCCATGACTGAGTCCAGTGTGCATAGGTAACACATTCCCATGATGACAGAAACAGGCCCCCCAGTTTATTGCTTTCACAAGTGTGTATCGCCCCAGCTGCGGCAATGCGTTCTATTCCAGACCTAACACCTCTCCTCAGCTACAGGCTTCCCATGCTTTTGAAAATTCCCTCCCTATCCTGTCTATAACTAGTATCAACCTCTCATTTACAATGACATGAGTGACCACCGTTTTGTATTCTTGGCTGTTCCTTCCTACAGTTCAATAGTAATCCACCTCCTCCCAAACAGTCTCCACCGCTTCACGCAATCCAGTGGTTTTTCACATCTTCCCCCCCACTTCTGGATGTGTCTCCTCCTTAGTCCTTTCTATACAGTAGGAAGATAGACTCTTGTGTAGTTTCTAATGCACTTTAAATAGCCGCCCTTCCTTAGTCCAGATACCACATGTCATGACCATGTGAAATGGACCTGTTTGAGAGATCAAAAGTTCCTTTGTTGCTGAACTCAAATTTTCCCTTGAACTTTCAACACTCTAATCTCTTCATTCTTATGCGAAAAAGAGGTGGAGATATATTTTGAAGTATGTGACGTTTAACAATATAACCATCAACACGATGTTCCCACTGATTGGTCAACCCTGAACATGGTTTCTTTTCATTGACTGAAGATCACGCCCTCCATTCAGGCTGACCAGAGGTGTGCAATGCAGCAATGTGATTGGCCACTGATATTTTTTATTTATATCAATCACTATTTCTTACTTGTGGGTGGAGCTTCTTACTTAAGTAATTGACCTCTGTCCAGAAGTTGCGGTCATCGAAGAGTCTTTGGTTTTGTCCACTTTGCAGAGGGTCACACAGCCTGCGTTTGAGATAGAGCTCATGTGTGTTGTATCTCTTTATAAAAATATATCGAGTGTGTGTGTTAGACTCGGAAATGAACTATCACTTTTACCCCTTAAAAATAATAGACTTTCTGTTTGGCGTGGCGTGGGTTGATCAATGTAATTGGTCAGAATAGAGGCATCCCCGAAAACCGTCTTTGAGTGCACTGCAGTGCAGATATAGCGACCCGCCACTAGCAGCTTTGTCTTACTGGAAGGCCGGGAGTGATGCAAATGTACAGGACCCGCCACTAGCGTAGGTGTGCTTAGAGTGACCAGCGGCATGCAAATATACGGGACCCGCCTGAAAGGGTTAAGTACTGTATTTCCTCATCATTCTTTTCTTTCTCCTTTTTGTTCAGTTGGGTTTTTAAAATCAAATTTAATAAAAACAATTTACGTAAGAATGAAACAGAGGATCTCTGAGAGTTAAAGTGGGAAAGACTTCCGTGAAGGGGATACCACCCAAGGGACATAATAAAGAGTTTATTTTGAAGGGTGAGATAAAAAGTTAGGGCATGGTTTTTGTGGAAGATAAAGAAAGAAAGAAATTAAAGTAAAGAGTTAGTGGGAGGAGCTATTTTGAATGTGGGTCAATCATGGATCGTGTGACAGTATTGCAACGACGGATGTCCGGGACTAAGGACTTAACGACAACGGCCAGTTCAATGAGTGAGTGAGAAGTGACGACAGACTGACTGATTGATGAACACGAGTAGTTCACATGTGACAATGACAAGGGACTGGACCGAGACTATCATAAATCTGACAGACTGAAACCAACCATCAGTTCAAGGTAGCAGTTGACTCTATGGAGACATGTTATCGACAAATCTGGTTGTCTGGCTTATGATAATATGAGTATTTTTCTTAAGCGTTTTACCAGTCCATGTTACCTAATTTGCATAAAAGAACGCAGTTTGGGCATATTGATTGATTGACGTGTGACAAATTGTTTGAAAAGTTTGTATGTGTGTAGTACAATATACTTAATAAATTACCAATAAAAAGAATTATTTACAATTTACCAATGGCTGAAATGTTAAAATGTAATAAAAATTACACAATAGGAAAGTTGTTTTGTTCTTTCCTTTTGATATCCATGGATGTCTAGTATGTGTGAAGATTGTTTAAAGTAACAAGTATTATAAAAATTGTAATGGATAATGTGAGTCAACGAAAAGTGTACAAAAGGGCGAAGTGAGTACGGTATCATTTTGTCTTGTCTGCGCCCAATCGATTAGTTTCCAAGATGGCTAGTAGAAATGCTGTTGGATCTCCTGTGGCAAAGAGGACACGTGTCAACCGACAAAAGTTGTGAATTTCACGGCTTTAAATCGGGAGACGGACAGTTTGGAATCAACAATTGCATTTAGCCAACTGTATAGGGTTTTGCCCAAAGCGCAACTGTCGTCTGCGTCTTGTGGCGTGAGAAAGAGAAGACACAATCTACATGCTCCTTGTCCTCTGACCAGATGAGACCCTAGCACTTTGCTCTCAATCTCAGTGAGTGCATGTGGCGCAGAAATCAGCCTGTCCAAAGGGAGATGATCTTGAATCTCCTTCGAGATATAGGACAGATTTAGCCAGGGCTGGGCGTCTGAAGGTGAGCAAAATATGTTTTATTGTTAACCACCTATCAACCATCCCTTACACTGCTCCTTTAACCTCACACATAAGCTCCCCTTGAGCGACTCCCCACAACCCCAAATCCTCCCATCCGAGACAAGCATAGGTCGCCGGAAATGCATAGCAATTTAGTTTTTTTTCACTCAGTCACGGAGGCTTGTGATCAGTGAGAAGTGAGGAAAATCAGTATCACGGTAGGCTAGCCATCATTTGCGGTCAGTTGACCTGAGTCGGCGAGAGAGCGTGATCACAGTGTTTTTTCAGCGAGTCAGGTCGGCAATACACTGCGAACAGTATCGTTTAACTATTTTCAAGTTCGATACTGCCTGGCGGTGCTAAAGTGTAATTATGCCGAATGGCAATACTTATAATGTGTTATGGGGTGACTTTGTAAAAATGCACCACCTTCGCCAAAATGCCGCGATGTTTATATCACCCGTGGACTGTGGAGTTCGGCAGACGACTATAGTGTAGATCTAGATCTAATATAAAAGTAATAACACAGCACGGTCCAGGGTGTGACTAAAGGGACTGGAAATCCTCACCTAGATTTTTTGTTTCAAATGGAATAACATTGGAAAATAATATGGAATGACCAGTAATTACCCTCTGATAAGTTCTGTCGTGAAGCTGATGAAGTGGTTAATATCTGTAAACCCCGAATAAGTTCCTTGTAAAGCATGACTTCAACTTCAACGTTCTTTGCGGGCGCAGCCATATACTGGAACATGGGAGGAAGGAAGTTACTCTTAAAATACAGATTCGACAAACATAAGCAACACTCAACAGTATTAACACTTAACACTACTCACAGCACACACACGGCGAAGAGACGAACAACAAAAACATTAGGTGTAAGCAGTAGTAAGCGTTGATTTATTGTAGTGATCTCTTAGTAGGGTGAATTACGTTGAATACTTCATAATTTCAAAGTTGTTTTTAATCTAGTCTAGAAAGCTGAAACACTTAAATTGTTGGCAAAAAAAATAGCAAGGACCTATGAATTGAAATTTCTCTCCTCTCTTCTAGAAAGCTCTCTCTCTCTCTCTGGCTGTCTGGCAAAAAAATATGAGACTCTCTCTCTCTCTTAGGATATCTATCCCTCTCTCTCTTCCTCTCTCTCTCTCTCTCTCTCTCTCTCTCTTTCTCTCTCTCTCTCTCTCTCTCTTTCTCTCTCTCTCTCTCTATATATCTCTCTCTCTCTCTCTATCTCTATCTCTCTCTCTCTCTCTCTCTATCTCTATCTCTCTCTCTCTCTCTCTCTCTCTCTCTCTCTCTCTCTCTCTCTCTCTCTCTTTCTTATAGCTCTCTCTCTCTCTCTCTCTCTCTCTCTCTCTCTCTCTCTCTCTCTCTCTCTCTCTCTCTCTCTCTCTCTCTCTCTCTCTCTCTCTCTCTCTCTCTCTCTTTCTCTCTCTCTCTCTCTCTTTCTTATCAGCTATTTTATTGTCTCAATTATTATACATATACACCCAAGCATATGATCACAATAAAAGACTAGTCATAAAAGTACCAAAAGAAGATGTAAGATTAATTTAAAAGATGAGTTAGTTTCTTCTAACTGCAAGTTTAGCTTATATATATAAATATATATATATATATATACATTCAGTGACAGAAAATTAAAGTATTTGATGTTTCTTTCATTTTCCCTCAGACATAAGACAGATCATGGACAATGGGGATGGCAAAGACACCGCCTAAGGAAAGATAAAGAACTGACAGACAACAGCAAGCCCAACAAAGACAAATTTCATGATGATAAAAATAATGGAAATACCACTGCTCCTTCAAATCAACTTAAAGCCAATCATCTTCGTGGAACATTTTGGTTGATTTCGAATCGTTATCGTCCGTTACATGAGTTTCATTTACGGTAATAGCATGTTGTTTGATTTGGAAATCTTAACATATATGCATTATATTTCATATCTTCCATGTTGCTTTAAAAGGTAGAAACTAACAGAAACTTCCTTTGAGACAGTAACTTATAATGGCTCATAGTATGGATCAGTCCAGGTTTTTATGGCAGGAAAAGCAACGTCTCCTGGACGGCCCTGTAACTAGTCAAGGAATTTTTAGCATGCGCAGAATGTTGTGATCTGCACATGAGACCTCATTTTTATCACCCATCTCCGATGGGACTAGATGTCAATTCACTTTACTGGAGGGGGGGGCGGGGGTTTAAACACAAACAAATCATGAGAATTATTCACCTGTTTGGGAATGCTAACCCATGACCTTTTTGTTGAGTGGATGACACTTTCCTCGAGTTCCTCCCCCGCCCCCTTCCCTCACAAAAATACATTTATGAGTGTCTTGAGTCATCATTGTGATGATGCAAATTTGTGGTCAAAGCCTTTAGTGTGTAATCTCAAAGACACTGGATTCAAAGCTCACAGAGACATATTTATTGTTGTCAAGCTGTTTTTATCCTTAGCCTATGTATGTCACTCTGCTTAGTGAGACTCATTAGTCCAAAGGCAAGGTGTCGGCCTCTCAACCTGAACGTCATGGGTTCAAACCCCGCCAACAGTTGAAAAAATATCTTGAGTGGTTTTAGTAAAATCTACCCTCTTGGTCCAGGTAGGTTGATCAACTTTTATTCCTATCGGAGACGGATGGTAAAAAGTACGTCCTGTGTGCAGATCACAACACTTTGTGCACGTTAAAGATCCCTTGGCTGTTTAAAGGGCAGCCCGGGCAAAATTAAAAGTCCTTCTAAAAACCCCAGAGATCACCTTAGTTGTGGATGTGGGTAAAGCAAATCAAAGTCATTCTGCTTTCATCATTTATCTCATGCGTGTGAATGAGTACATGGTTCTTGACAGATAAGAAGATTGAAAGAGATGTTCAAAACACTTTGTCTGAAGGCAGCTCTGTTGCATGCTCGTCAGAAAGTTTAGGGAACTAAAAAACAAATATTATGCATTAACTACATAAATCTGAGAAATGCTTGTTGAGATGGGTCATTCTTTATGGGATTTTTTGTCTTGTTTTTTCAAGGTGTGGCATATCTTGTAAGCCTTCTTCAAAACAAAGAACTCATCGGTAAAGATGGATTATTGCCAGCAAACCTTCACCTGTCCAACATTAAGAATCATGTCGGCAAGTCAGAAACATTTTCATTGATGTCTTATGCTCCTACTTTACTATGGTTCATTAACTGTGAGGACCACCTGGATTTTTGGCTAGATGCCATTGCATGGGTAAGCTGTCAAGAATTAGTTGAAGTCTTAATTTTACATCACAATTGGCAGCACTTGTTTCATTTTCAACGCTATGCAAATGACTCTGAATAAAGTATAAAGTAAAGTTCCTTCAAGGTCTTTACAGCCCATAGAGCTGGAGGTTCTCTCAGTTTCTATAGCCTGAAGCACGGAACAAGTGATAATGATCATCTCCTGGACAGGACACTAGTCTAATTCCGTTAGTCTTACTCTGGTTTTTACTCTCAAGCTAGTGTTTTTAACCCATTTGCACTTGGGTCAGTGGGGATAATGTATGTTAAGTATCTTTCCAAAGTGAACACAACATTTGACAAAGCTTTACTAGGATTCGAACCTGGGACCAGTATGATCCCAAGTCTGGCAGCCTAACCACTTTGGGATGCCACACTCTTTTTGAGACGAACAAAGAAAGATAGCACCTTATCCATCAGTTGCAGATGCTTTAGTAAATATATTGTGTCAGCATTAATCCACTTGTAATCCTTACATGGATTCTCTTGATGAACTGAGTTTAAATACACAATTAATTTCTTCCTGTCAATTTTTCGTCAGAAATAACACTAGATTCATAAGAACAGATAACACCTTGTAAAAATGTGTCACTCTTCTTCTGTCATGTCTAGCTTCATTGTCTATTCAAGCACTTCCAAAACGAAGGTGTCAGACAGTCTTATCTCATGTCCAGCCAACATTCTCATTCTGGCTCCTAGTCTCTATGATTTCCTGACGATCAAAAATCGGTTGTCCAGACATTATTCAGTGGATCGCTATATTCATAAGTCCGAAACACATCACAATGCCTAGGATTGAGATAATAGACTGCAATTGATTGGTTGCGGCAGTGAAGGGAGAATGCAATCAATGGAATTGAATATAGGCAAGGGTAGGTAGTGACATGTGATGCACAAACGCGGCTGAGAGTGAGCAGAAGAAGGGTTTGGGGGCGGGGCTTAATGTTCGAAGGCCTTCAGTGCTTGGCTCTTGAACTTTGTTGAGAGTAGGTTTAGACAGAGAGTGATAATCAAGGCGTGTAATCAATCAAAAGGCATGACACTTTTCACCTTCAGGTCTTTTACATAACATGTGTTACCTTTATTTGAGATCCCATAGAAAATATAGTATACCTAAAACTATGTTTTTCTGAGCCTCAAGGGCATGCGCTTATCCAGTGACTACTACTGTATGTATGTATTTTAGAACTGAATAGATCCTTTCATTTTTCCCTTTATTTCTTTTTTAGTTTATGACCAAGTCGTCATGTAAGATTTTTTCTTTGTCTGCTAAATCATGTCTTAGAAATTTTTTTAATTCACGTAAATCCTCCTTAGGTTGGCCTCAGTATCTCCATATTCATGATGGTGACAGGAGCAGGAATTGGCCCTTACTGATCTGCCAGTGGCTGCTTTACCATTCTTTAGTGAATGTTGGACAGGGATGGTAAGAGCCAGATTATGTAAACTTTTGCATTGTGACATAAAAAAGAAATATCAAACTGAAACACTCTTCTTTTTTTCTTAATTATAGATGTGTTTTAGGTAATAATAATAAAAATTGATTCTAATGAACATCAATCTTTAATGTGAAAACAAATAATGTGCCAAATATTGTCGCATATGCCACAGTTTTAGAAGGAAAATAAAGCATATTCTTTTTCAAACATTAAAAGATAACTTTCTGCATCGTTTCCATAATATAATATTCAAATTCAACCAATGAAAATGATTAATATCCTTCAATACTCACGTTTTTTATGTCTTATTCAAAAAGCTTTCAAATGCTCTATGCGCGGATGGCAGTTGACAGTAATGATTTAAATGCAAGGGTCTTCATGTTAGTTAGTTTAAAAATTCCAGGTTTTATATTTTCGAATTTGTATTTCGCTCAGGCTGAAAATAAAATGGATTTTTTGTGGGGTTTTTAGCAATTATTTCTGTTTAGATTGTTTTGTTTTTTTTGGTTTTAATTGTGTACTTCTTGAAGAATAGAGTAACATTTCTTGGTTTTTCATATATATTTGTGTTTTTTATTATCGGGATTGATATTTGATATGATATTTTGTTTACCTTTTTTGTCCTATTCCCATAAAAAGAGTGCCGTTTTTTCATTCATTTCTTTACCAAATTTTTATGTGACTGATTTCTTACTTTGTTGATTTTCTACAGGTTTTCTTTTGGTGAGTAGCAAATTACATTTTCCCTTTTGCTATCTTTTCTTCACCTCAAAACTGGCAACCAGTTAAGTAAAAAAAAATATTTAGTACATTTCTTTGGCTTTGAGTCTGTAAGTTTGTATTTGAAAAATACACATTTGAGGCTGATTGTTCTTTTTCTTCAGGAAATCCGTTGTTAATGTTAATGAAGTGTTCTGGGAATACCATTTTTGCCGAAAATGGGACAAATCTTGTCTATAGTGCTAGTCGATAGAGCAATTCATTCCGTCATAATGATATCATAAAAGAAACTCAGTGTCGATTCTTTGAATTTATACAAATGTTTTAGAAACGATACAGGCCTATCTTTCAACACAGCTATTATATGATAAAGCCAGAAATATTATCTAAAATATGGCAAGTTGGTACTCATTTTGATCGTACAATAAACGCTATCCAAAGCAAACTTATTTGAAGGTCTATTATGAATATTGCCTTAGATCATCCGGAAAATACGGAACACGTTCTGCGCAGCTATTATCAAAGGCACCATCTCAAATGAGTAAAAAGGTGCCGGTGCACTTGAAACAGTGTCAATAATAAGAAGAAGTTGAGAGCCCCATAAGGTTTTATGATGTTTCAAGTATTATTCTACTCTTTTCTTAGGTTTATAGGAGAAAATATATTCAAATAACACTACAGAAAATAAGAGAAAAAATAGGATTTTCTCAAAAAATGTATTTCTCAACGTATCTTCATGAAATTTGGTATGAATGATGAGTGGGGGAAAACAAAGAAATTATCAGATGCTTTTTTTATATGTATTATAGTTTTGGACGAATTGAATTTGTTGTACAATAGTTTTGTATATTTTTGGTTCTCATATGCTATTTTCAAAAATTCATAAGATCAAAACTTACTATTGAAACAAAAATCCGATCTGATCAAATTTAGATATTGTATCAAATAAGATGTGTACCAAGTTTTAAAAGAAATCTGTTGAAAAATTGAACCTGGTGAAATTTGGGGTTAAAATCAAGATGGCAACCATTTCCATGGCAACCAGAAGCGTCAGAAAAACAACGACATATGTCAACTCAGTATACCATGCCCATTACACCTATACATAAGTTAAATTTATAGGAACAAACGGGGGAAAATTTCACTCCAGGACCGCGCCCTACCCCCCCCCCTACCCCCCCTCCCCCTTAATGGCAGAGACTCCGAGATATTGGGGCGAAAGTCTGGAGATGCCATTGTGAGTTCGCAAAAATACTGTTGCATTTTGCCAGAAAGGCCAGCGATTTTTGTTATTTGCCTTTTAAAGTAAAGGGTATCGAGGTATCAATGATTCAAGTTGAATTATCAATGTTTTCCAAAATAATATGGGTCGTCTTGCATGTTACAATTTGTTTGCACGTTCAAAGTCTGTTTTTCGAGTTGAAAAGGTTGGCAGCTATATTGTTTTAACATTGTATATCTACTGAAACAAAACAAATAGAGAACCATAATAAGTTTTTTAATCGGATGAATGACGAGAATTATATGCAAATGATATGTTTCAGGTTTGAATAAATATCTTATCTGATTTAACAATTATGTCAGAATTTATTTTGTCTCAATGGATGCGAAATTGATTAATTTATAAATCACATTTTCTCTCACAAGATTCTTCTCTTACCAAATGCTACAGCTATTTGTGTAAATTAGATTTTTTAACGCTTTTTAACTTGCAAAATCCATTTTAGCCTTCAATCCTTCCTTTTATACCTCACGTAAATCTCGGTGCTATTGTGTTTCAGTTGATTCAGTCGATGTGCTTATATACGATTTTACATACATGTACTTTTCTGTTTCTGTTTATGAAAAATGTCATGTTTGGTGTTTCTGTTTATGGAAAATATTGTGATGGTATTATATATTGCAGGCTGGGAGAGTCAGATTTTAGAGACTGGATTCCTGACTATTTTTCTGTGTCCGATGCTGTCTTTGTCTTCTCTACCCAAAGCAACACCACCGTCCTTCATCATCATCTTTGCGTACCGCTGGCTTATATTTCGCATTATGATTGGAGCTGTAAGTGCGGAATTACATGTTTGTCGTCATGGCAATACATTTTTAATACTTAGTTTGTTTGTTTGTTTGTTTTATGAAATAGAGAAAAACAGCTGCAGTGTAAGTCACTCTGTGCTTTGTTCTGATTAGAAAAAATCTTTTCTTTTTTTGGGGTCAAATTGTTTGATTATTTCATCCCATTCATCTACATGAGGGTAAACATCCTTCTTTTTTAACACATTTTAACAAAGTGGAAAATTTTAATCAAAAAGTCTGATCCACCTACTGAATGGTTTAAAAAATGTAACCACTTGATGTGAATTATGTTGGCTCAAGGGTCACTCTTTTACTGTCATAGAACTGTGCTGACATAGATTTATTGTTGGGAGATATATTATTATTACTCTGAAATAGCCCGTTGACAATTATTGCCTTGTCCTACTGATAGTTTCTTCTTCTTTATTTTTGCCTTTTCATGTTTTTCATCTTGCTGTTTGCTTTCAATTCATCCTGAGATCACCAGCCTTCGTGGACATGTTAAATTTTAATGAAACAAAACAAAAACAATTCCCAATCGGTGCACAGTTCGGTCATGTGAAAGTTAATATTCAAGTCATGCATGGCGCATGTTTTGTTTCTGTTTTCTATTTTGTATCTTCTGAATTTTGCATTGGGGGGGATTTTGATTTTTTGGGTTGCTGGGTTTTTTTTTCAGAAAGTCTTTTCATCAGTTTGTTTTTGTTCTCCAGGGTCTCATAAAAATCAGGGAGACAAGTGTTGGAGAGACTTGACCTGCATGAACTATCACTATGAGGTAAACTATGGGAACATATTACGTCAAAGACAGGTTTTTTCAAATTTTGAGCGCTTAAGTTATATGTTTGCAACGTAACCAGTTTGTTATTGATGATATATTTGAAAAGACAAACACTGAGACATGGGACATGTGGAAAGTGATGAATAATGACATGGGATAATATTGAAGCCCTGTAGGAACAAAGGAATAGACAGAGAAAAAAAAAATCTCTGGGCACCAATGGGATCGAGTAGGTTCTCTTTTCATGGCACAGCGATGGGTGCCGACGTGGAGGTTGCAGATTTAATTCCATTGATGCCCTCTCTTTTCATGGCAAGGCAATGGGTGTCGACATGGAGGTCACAGGTTTCGTTCCATCGGTGCCATCTCTTTTCATGGCAAGGCAATGGGTGCTGACATGGAGGTCACAGGTTTCGTTCCATTGGTGCGCTCTCTTTTCATGGCAAGGCAATGGGTGCCGGCGATGCAGGTGGCATGTTTCGTTCCATTGGTGCCCTCTGTTTTCATGGCAAGGCAATGGGTGTCGACGTGGAGGTCACAGCTTTTGTCCCATTGGTGCCCTCTCTTTTCATGGCAAGGCAATGGGTGCTGACGTGGAGGTGGCAGGTTTCGTTCTGTTGGTGCCCTCTCTTTTCATGGCAAGGCAATGGTTTGCAGACAATAGCATTTTATTTGCTGAATAATTTCAGTGAGCATTTAAAAAGTTTTTCTGATTTTCATTCGTCTCACAGTGTTCAAAAAGGAATTAAACTTTGTTCCATTAAAGCACATGTTGCACACGGTAGTATCATTGGCGGAGTGGTTAGGCTGCTAAACTTGGGATCATGAAGCCTTACGTTTGAATTCTTCCTAGAAAAGCTAGGTCCAATATTGTGTTCCTTGGGAAAGACACATAAAACACATTTCCATATTCGACCTAAGTGCAAATGGGTTTAAGCACTAACTTGAAAGTAAAAACCTGCATAAGACTAGCGTCCTGTCCAGGAGGTGTTTATAATCATTTGTTCCGCTTCACGTTACAGAAATTGCGATAAGGTCTGGCTCTATATGCCTTAACAGCTTTACAAGAACTTTACTTAATATAGATCTAGCACTAATTTTCCTTGTAACGACAAAGAATTTTTATGTTAGCTTTTCAGACCCAGCCGGTGCCAAATCCATTGAGCTACTACATGCACCAATCTCCAGAAATCATGCACAAGTTTGAGGTCCTCGCAAACCATTTCATTGAACTGGTTGCTCCTCCTTGCTATTGCTGTCTCGGAAGTTTGCCATGATCGGAGGAGGTATCCAAATTCTATTTCAGGTAGAATTCATCTTTTATTACGAGATCCTCTCTTTTGTGTTGTTTAAATTTTTTTTAACTGTGTACTTTTTAATTTCTGCTCAAAGAGTGACTGTTTCTTGTTTTTATTTTTTTTCTCAAATACCATCGTTTCTGAAGGATCTGACAGAATTCTGGAGGCATAAGACATACAGAACAGCTCATCTTTATTGTATATAGACAACATATTTACAATTAGACAAATAATAGAAAAATTCCTTAAGAGAAACATTGACCTGCACCTGTGTTTTATTGACTTAGAAAAGGCATTTGACACTGTGAGGAGGGACGAACTATGGCATTCCTTAAAAGAACACAATGTAGAGCAAAATTTAATAGAAGCCATTAAAGTTTTGTGCAGTGAGAGTAGCTGGAAACATATCTGCAGAATTTGATGTAGATATAGGGTAAAAAAACAGGGTTGTATCCTAAGTCCTCTTTTGTTTATCACATTTATGGATTCAGTCGCAAAGGCATCCTCAAAAATGAAGAAAATGAATGTAGGTATGTGGAAGCTCAAACCAGTAAATGTATCAATGCTTTCATTTGCCAATGATTTAGTTCTGTTTGGAAAATTAGAAAGTGACCTTCAGTCGAATATCAACATTATGAACAATGAACTAAATGAAAGAGGAATGAGAGTAAATGCAAAGAAAACCAAAACAATGCTAGTAACTAGGGAAGCTAAAACACAAATTCTTAAATTGTGTAGGGAAAATTTAGAACAAGTTCAAAGTTACAATTACCCAGAAGTAATGATTAACTCAGAGGGAAAACTAAGAGAAGAAATCAGCCAGAGAATCAAAAAAGGCAAGTGCAATATATAACCATCTAGGAAAGGCATTTGTAGGTAAACAAGAATTGTCAACAAAAACCAAAATAGCAGTATACAGCACAGTTTATTGTCCTACTCTCCTCTATTGCAGCGAAACCTGGACCTTAGACAGTAGAGTATACAGTAGAGTACAGTCAGCTGAAATGAAATATCTAAGAAGAGTAGTAGAGGAAAACTAAAAGAAACAAAATCAGAAACACAACAATAAGAGATTTAAACCAAAACAGATGGCATACAAACTAAGATAGAAGCAAATCAATTGAGATGGTTTGGGCATGTAAACAGAATGAATGACAATAGAATAGTTAAATCAGTATACAGTGCTAAAGCCCAAGGTAAAAGACCAAAAGGCAGACCTAGGAAAAAGTGGGAAGAAGATATAAAAGAGGCATTGAAGCATAGAAATTTAACTTTTTTGAAAGGAAACAGAAAATGCCAGGACAAGGCATCCGGGAGAAAGATGATCTCGGGCATCTGAACCCATACACCGAAAGGTAGAATGGGAACTGATAAAGAAAGAAAGAAAAATAATTAAAAAGGTTGTAATTAAAAGATTTATAATTAAACTGAATTTTCACTTTTTTCCCCTAATGCATTTTTTGGCTAATTTTGTCCTGCCAATGTGTTGCTTGTATCTAAGTTACTATGTAAATGTAAAAAATTTTGGGAAAAATAATGATAACGGCGGCCATGTTGAATTTTGATGCCAAATTTAAAATCTTAAAATCTCAAAAAGTATTATAAAATTCTTTTTCAGACATATTCTTTAAACCCTTAAATAAGGAGTAAGATATATTTAATTTATCTCAGCTGTTTTTAAATGTGCTTAAAAAATCAGTATTTTATTAAAAAATAACTATTTATAAATTTAATATTTTGATTTTAAAGGTGCACAAAAGATATGAAAATCAAAATAAATCAGTGAAAATCTCTAGTTCCCAATAACAAATACTAGTCTAGCTGTGTACCAAATTTCAACACTCTGGCATGAATACTTTCTGAGATTTTAAGATTTTAAAAACGTTGTATGCTAGAAATCACATATTTTGAGAAAAAAACGGGTTTGAAAATTCAACTTTCTTCAAAATGATACAGCCATATTAAAATTTGCCATAGAATTAGTACCTTTTCAGGCTTTATATAAAAAAAATCAACTGATGTACTCGATTCTAAAGATGTTGAAGTAGCATTCTAGAGTGGATTTGGAAAATAGGTATTGTGAGCCCAAGACTCTACTAAACGCTGTTACAGCTCACCCGGACGCCCCCTTAAAAGGTTTAAATTAAAAAGTTTATAATTAAAAGATTTATAATTAAAAAGTTTATAATTAAAAGGTTTATAATTTTAAATTAAAAGGTTTATAATTAAAAGTTTATAATTAAAAAGTTTATAATTAAAAGGTTTGTAATTAAAATAATTGAAAGGTTTGTTTTTTAATTTAAATTAAAGGTTTAGAATTAATTTAAATTAAAAGGTTTATAATTAAAAGGTTTATAATTAAAGGTTTGTAATTAAAAGGTTTATAATTAAAAGGTTTATAATTAAAAGGTTTGTAATTGAAAGGTTTGTAATTAAAAAGTTGTATAGTCCAGCCCACACCAATCCAAGTAATTTCAGTATCAGTTCTGACTCAATCTAATAATCGTACTTGATTATCCTCATATGGATATTCAATTATGTATCATAAATTAGCATCAAATTGACATGTATATTTTTAGTGATTTAAACATAAATTAGCAAATTGACAATGCATTAATCTATTTCAATAATAATTTTTAAAAAGAAAAGATATTCCATCCATGTGTTTGCTGAAGAGTTTGTTGAAAAATAATATCACTGTATGGATATTCAATTTTGTAGGATAAGTTATGATCGAATTGACACATGTATGCTTTTAGTGGTTTGAAGACGCCCTAGTAATGCATTGACCAATAATTTCTAATAAACGTTCATTTCCCACTCTTGTTTGAAGGTGGTGCTCATCATGAGTGGAAATCTAAGCTTCTTGAACTGGCTCACCATTCTCCCGAGCTTGGCCTGCTTTGATGACGCCAGCTTGGAATGGATATTCAGAAAGACCGGCGCCTCTGCAAAAGTGCAGAAAGTCCACGCCATCGTCAAATCGAATGAGAAATCACCCCATGTTACCCCAAGTAAGAATGCCCTCAAGATGCTTGCTGGCTATCCTTTTGCCCTAAGTCTGCGTTCTGTGATGCCTTAGGTCGAAAGTATATTAGGTCATATTTGCGTTCTATGATGCCTTAGGTCGAAAGTATATTAGGTCATATTTGCGTTCTGTGATACCTAGGGCTGATTTAAATTTGGTTTCATATAAAACGCAACAATCATTTTTTTAAATATGTAGTGAGAAAAATCGTCTTTGTGATGAATGGCGGGAAATGATATTAAAGCCCCGAAGGAATAATAACATGACAAATACAAAGGAAAAAGCCGGAAAAAAATCTTTGGGCGTCAACAGAATTGAACATCGCTCGCCATGAAAAATAAGCCCACGACCAATCAATTAAACTACCAGAGGAATGCTCTCTTTTCATGTTGACTTTAGAGGTCTCCGCTGTGTGGGATTTGTTTCTTTGAAGTAACCCTGTCCACAATGACGGTAATCTCAGGGCCACTGCATGGGATGATTGCTATGCTACAACGTTGACTATGACTAGGAGGGATTGGGCCATCATCAGTAGTGCTGTGAATTGGGTCATCACAAAGACACCTGTTTCAAACCTTGGCCGACCCAAGGTTTTCTTCTTTTTTTTTTTTATTCAAGATGTTGTTTTAGGAAAGGTGCTTCACTCTGTTTTCCTCACTTGACTCGGCTATGACTAAGTACCCAACGATAGGTGGAGAAGGATCTTGGCAGAGTAGTTGTATGAAGCACCTAATAGGCAGCTGTACATGTATGCTCCCTAAAGAGTGGAGAAGGACTAGCAATGAAATGGCAAGCTGGAGGATAAATAATGTAAAGTTGGTTTGCCTTCATTTTATCTTTGTATGCCTGTTTTCTCTTTAATATCTTTGTATGTTTGTTTTTCTTTATCTTTGTATGTTTGTTTTTCTCATTATCTTTATGTGTCTGTTTTTTCTCGTTTGTTTTCTCTTTATTTTTGAATGTTTGTTTGTGTCGTTATCTTTGTATGTCTGTTTTTCTCATTTGTTTTCTCATCTTTGTATGTTTGTTTTTCTCGTTATCTTTGTATGCCTTTTGTTCTCATTATCTTTGTATGTCTGTTTTGTTCTTATCCTTGTATGTCTGTTTTACTTTTTATCGTTGTACATCTCTTTTTTCTCGTTGTCTTTGTATGCCTGTTGTTCTCGTTATCTTTTGTATGTCTCTTTTTGTTCTTATCTCTTTGTATGTCTGTTTTTACTCTGTATCTTTGTATGTCTTTTTTCTTCTTGTTATCTTTGTATGTCTGTTTTTCTCATTATCTTTGTATGTCTGTTTTTCGTTATCGTTGTACAAGCATGCCCGGAGACAGTGGTGGATTATTATTTATCTATGTTGTAAAGCTGGGTCCTTTGAAGTTTGACTGTTTATTAACTGTACTGGGTGCAGGGAATATCAGGCACGACAATTAGATTGCATCAGTACTCAACATTAAAGTAATTTGGATATAGGTGAACTAAATTAAATAACAATAAGACGTTTCCTCGATTGCAGGCAAACAAATCTTTTTCAGTCAAGTCTGTTTTAAATATACAAGCATGTTACACCCTGGGTGATACCAAGTACGATTATTAGATCGGGTTAGTATTACGATATTGAGCTTACACAGGTAGGTGCGAACAGTACTTTCCCAACATTTTGATTACAAAACCTGCTCAAAATGACGACAGGTAAATGAAAATTCTACTGAAATTATTAAATTCGCTTTTATGAGAAGCATTCCTCGAACGAAAACAATTTTGCGATCATTTAGAACCTACGTTCAAAATATGGTTACTCTTAGTGGCCTGGCAACAGAGAGCCTTCTCTGGACAAAGAACGACCAACTCAGAATTATATACATATAAATGTTTTTTTTTCTCTGTATTTTTCTATGCCTATATTTCATTGTTTGTGTTCCTTGTTCTTCCCTATTCTTTTGTATTGAAGGACTAAAATGAGACATGACAAATACAGGCACAGCTTACGTGAAATGTGTTCACATGGTGCAAACGTATTTCATTATGAAAA
This sequence comes from Doris montereyensis, assembly GCA_037039925.1. Lineage (NCBI taxonomy): Eukaryota > Metazoa > Mollusca > Gastropoda > Nudibranchia > Dorididae > Doris > Doris montereyensis. The sequence continues at coordinate 119,061 of JAXRKP010000268.1, read as the reverse complement.
TAATTTTGTTTTTGGTTTTCACCACCGACCTGACTTTCCTTTTCAGACAGGTACATAAGCAGTGTTGGACATGCGTCGGTATCCTGATAGCCTACCTGAGCATCCCGGTGATTCAAAACCTGTTCTCCAAGCATCAAGCTATGAACTCTTCCTTTGATCCGCTGCGGCTAGTCAACACCTATGGTGCTTTTGGCAGGTGGGTGGTCATGCCCTAGTAAATCAAATTCTGTCTTCTTTTTTCTTCCATTTCTTCTTACAGAGTAAAAACCTGCGTCCTGTCCAGGAGGTGATTTTTATCACCTGTTCCTTCACGCTATAGAGACTGGGATAAGCTCAGGCTTTATGGGCCCTAATGGCCCTTGAATGAACTTTACTACTTATTGTGTATAGCCATTCTTTCTACTGTGTGTAGAGATTCTACTGTGTGTAGATATTCTACTGCGTGTAGATGTTCTACTGTGTATAGATATTCTACTGTGTGTAGATATTCTACTGTGTGTAGATATTCTACTGTGTATAGATATTCTACTGTGTTTAGATATTCTACTGTGTATAGATATTCTACTGCGTGTAGATGTTCTACTGTGTATAGATATTCTACTGTGTATAGATATTCTACTGTGTATCGATATTCTACTTTATATAGATATTCTACTGTGTGTAGATATTCTACTGTGTATAGATGTTCTACTGTGTATAGATATTCTACTGTGTATAGATATTCTACTGTGTGTAGATATTCTACTGTGTGTAGATATTCTACTGCGTGTAGATATTCTACTGTATATAGATATTCTACTGTGTGTAGATATTCTACTGTGTATAGATATTCTACTGTGTATAGATATTCTACTGTGTATAGATATTCTACTGTGTATAAGATATTCTACTGTGTATAGATATTCTACTGTGTATAGATATTCTACTGTGTATAGATATTCTACTGTGTATATATTCTACTTTATATAGATATTCTACTGTGTGTAGATATTCTACTGTGTATAGATGTTCTACTGTGTATAGATATTCTACTGTGTATAGATATTCTACTGTGTATAGATATTCTACTGTATATAGATATTCTACTGTGTATAGATATTCTACTGTGTGTAGATATTCTACTGTGTGTAGATATTCTACTGTGTATAGATATTCTACTGTGTATAGATATTCTGTGTATAGATATTCTACTGTGTATAGATATTCTACTGTGTCTAGATATTCTACTGTGTATAGATGTTCTACTGTGTATAGATATTCTACTGTGTGTAGATGTACTCCTGTGTATAGATATTCTACTGTGTATCGATATTCTACTGTATATAGATATTCTACTGTGTATAGATGTTCTACTGTGTATAGATATTCTACTGTGTATAGATATTCTACTGTGTATAGATATTCTTCTGTACTAATGTGTATAGATGTTCTATTGTGTATAGATATTTTACTGTGTGTAGATATTCTACTGTGTATAGATATTCTACTGTGTATAGATATTCTTCTGTACTAATGTGTATAGATATTCTACTGTGTATAGATGTTCTACTGTGTATAGATATTCTACTGTGTATAGATATTCTACTGTGTTTAGATATTCTTCTGTACTAATGTGTATAGATGTGCTACTGTGTATAGATATTCTACTGTGTATAGATATTCTACTAATGTGTATAGATATTCTACTGTGTATAGATATTCTGTGATATTCTAATGTGTATAGATGTTCTACTGTGTATAGATATTCTACTGTGTAGATATTCTTCTGATAGTTCTACTGTGTATAGATATTCTACTGTGTATAGATATTCTACTGTGTATAGATATTCTGCTGTGTGTAGCCATGCCTTCTGTCTTAGGGCTACTGGTAGGTTCTATTTCTTTTCCTTTACTCCTTCTTTCACTTCCTCTTTCCTTTACTCCTTCTTTCACTTCTCTTTCATCTTGTTGTTTCCTCTTAATTCACCCTGAGATCACCTCAATGGTGGACAGGGTAAATTTCAAAGAAACAACCAAAAAAAAACAAAACAAAAAAACCAATCATCCTTAAAGTGGGCGGTTCGTGGATGGGGCTGGTAGGTCCTACTTCTTATGTCTTGCCTTTCCCCTCTTCCTTTACATCTTTCTTTCATCTTACTGTTTCGTCTCAATTCACCCAGAGATCACAGCATATGATTGACCTGATAAATTCTAATCGAACACGATCGTTCTGACAATAACTGTATGGAATTACAGAGGGCAGCTAGGGATGCTACCAGTAGGACCTACGTCTTCCTGTCATTATTTCACGTCTAATTATGTGTCTGACTGTGTTCTCTTCGATGACCTTGAGATTACAACATGTGGTGGAGTGGGTAAATAGTTGCTACGATGAAACAAGCAAATGAGAACTTATCAGCTCAACAACAACAAAAGAAGGAAATGAAAAAAATTTAAAAGGAAGAAAATAAGAAAGAAGAAAAGAAAAAGAAAGCAAACTGTTCACAGTTATTATTCAGGGCATTTGCTTTTTTGTCTTCTTTCCTATAAAGAATGCAGCTATTGCATTCATGTAAATCTTTTCCTACATACTTTTGAAATGCCAACATGTGCAAGAAGACAACATAGTTCTCCTTCCTTTGCTCTCATCCTCAATCATCTTATCGTGGACTCTTTGGTTCAGAGGCAAGGTGTCGGCCTCTCGATCAAAAGAAAGTGGGTTTGTGCCTGACAGGTTGAAAAATTTTATCGATTTTTTTCTTTCACCCACCATCTGGTCCAGGAGGCAGGTGGATCGACACCTAGTCCCATTGGGGACAGAGGATAAAACACAAGATCCCATGCGCGTATCATGACACTCTGCGCACGTTAAAGATCCCTTTGGCTGTTTAAGGGGCAGTTGGGGTAAAATTTAGAATCCCACCAAAAAACACAGAGACCACCTTTGTAGTGAATGTGGGTAAAATCGAATCAAATCAAAAACGATCATCTTATCAATTTTAAAAAGATTTGAATTTTTTTAATTTTTTAATTTTTGTTTTCAGTGTTACGAAAAAGAGAACTGAGGTCATCTTCCAAGGGACGTCCAGCGACGACCCTATTCTCCAGAGACTGTGTGGGAGGAGTACGAATTCAAATGCAAGCCTGGGGACATGAAGCGTAGGCCGTGCCTTATTTCACCGTACCACTACCGTCTAGACTGGCTCATGTGGTTTACAGCATTTCAGGTTAGCCTCTCACTGCACATGTTGGTTTATTGTAAAAACTTTTAATGGCTTGTGTTAAATTTTGCTCTACATTGTGTTCTTTTAAGGAATGTCATAGTTCGTCCTCCTGACAGCATCAAATGCCTTTTCTAAGTCAATAAAACACAGGTGCAAGTCAAAGTTTCTCTCAAGGAATTCTTCTATTATTTGTCTAATTGTAAATATATGGTCTTGTACACTTCTTCCTAGTCTAAATCCACTCTGATGTTTTTCAATCTGATCCTCTACTCTTTTCCTTAGTCTCATTTCCAGTATCCTGGCATACACTTTTCCTGAACGCTAAGTAGTGATATCCCTCTATAGTTTGAGCATTTTATAGTTGATCCGTTCTTATGTATTCGTACTACCGTTCCCTTTTTCCAGTTGTCTGGCACCTCTTTGGACTTCCATGCTTGTTGGCATATTGCATGTAGTAGTTTGTCTGCCTCTCTCCCTTGGATTTTAATCATTTCTGGATAATCTTGATCTGCTCCTGGGGTCTTTTCTAATTTCACTTTTTTTATAGCTGTTTGGATTTCTTTCATTGATATATCTACATCTTCAGCTGTCTCTCCTCGATTACTTGTTACTCTTACTAATTGATCTCTACTCCTTGTTTCATATGTTCTAGAGGGATTATGTACTTGTTGAAAATACTTTCTCCATGTTTCCAATATTTTCGCTGTCTTCTTTCACTATTTCTCCTTTGGCATTCTTAATTTGCCGTATTGGGTATGCTTTGGTCTTTCTCATGGTCCTCATTGCCCCACAGAACAGCTTTTGACTTCCTTGATAGTTTTCTTGAAGTCTTTGTCCAAACTCTTCCCATTGTTCCTGTTTTGCTTTCTTCACTTCCTCTTTGGCGATAGTTCTTTTATTCACATAATCTATCCTATCCTCTGGTCTCTTTGTTTGCAAGTATCTCTTCCAGGCATCCTTCATTTCTTTGATCTTAGTCTTGACATTCTCATTCCACCAAGCTGTTCTTTTCCTATCTCCTTTAATTTGTTTCCTACCACAGACCTCTTCAGTATAACTGAGGAGTGTTTCTTTATGCATTTGCCACTTTTCTTCTATTGTGCTATCATTCAGATCCATCTGCCTTTCACTGATAAATCTTTTTATCCTAGATTGGTATATCTGTTTTACTATTGGTTTATTTAGTTCCTCTATTTTAAGTGTAGTAGCTTTCTTATCCTCCCTTTTCTGTTTGTTTTCTTCAGCCAGTAATCTCATTTTGGCAATCACTAAGTGATGATCCCTAAATATTTCAGCTCCTCTGATTACTCTTGCATCCAATGTACTGTAAAAAGGGAGCTGTTAACTATTTTGTAGTCTGTCATTGACTTTTCACACCAGTCTTCATTTACTCTTGTATATTTGTGGATATGCTTAGAGGAAAAAAAGGTGTTGGCTATTTTCATGATATTCTTTATGCAAAAATCTATTAGTCTCTCTCCATTTGGAGAAGTTGTCTCTCTTTCTTTATCTATTACTCCTCCTGACGTTTCTACATTGTTGCCTACTCTAGTGTTTAGAGAGGGAGGGGGGGGGGGGGGGGGGTGGCACCCGGACTGGCGAGTTTTGGACCAAAAGGTTGATTTTCTGATCTTTGCATAAGAACGATCATTTATCTACAAGTTCATGGCAGAAAAATGTCCATATGACATATAAATTTTTTTTTACAAAATATTTTGTAGGCGATGGTAGATAAAAACAATAAAAAAATTTTACCCTAACACTGACTGAGAAAATGGCAGTCAAAAAACCTGTATATTGGCGATTATTCACCAAATGTGGCAACACACGATTTGACCTCATTTTGCTAACACTGATGGACGCGTCTCCCCTCGTTGTGTGATATAAGAGGCATTATGTGTATGTAAACACGCGCACAAGCATAGGATATAGAGGAAAAAAACAAACAACTGGTCATTTTGACATCAGTTTTCACAACAGTGCACATCTAAACCTAGATTTATAATCCTATTTCCTAAAGTAACAATGCCAGAAACTGTTGAAAGAGTAAGGGGGCTGCTACAACAAGGAAACCCGTCTGAAGCGTTTGTTTTGTGTTATTTTCTTTTGATTTTTTTACTTGCATTTTTCTCGAAATGTAGTTTTTCCACACTAAAATTCTATCTCCTCCACCATTTACTGAATGATTTGTATTATATTTGGCACACAGGTTCCTCTTGTCAATGTTAATAGAATGACGTCGGTTTATTTTATGTATTGTAAACTTTTTGAGAATTATTATTTTTTGTAATAAAAACGCCATTTTTGTACATTCACGATATAAAGTATTTTCAAAAATTTATTTAAAAAAACAGTCCAAAATATCGAAAAAACCAGACGTCACTCTTTAGATATTGAAAGGAAAAAACGATCTGCAAGGTTTTGAGTGATTTTATTCATAACTAAGGGAGGAGATAGATTTTAAAAATTGAGTCCAAATTCAAGATGGCGGCCGTTTCTATGGCAACCAAGGACGCTACAAAATTTTCCATAATATAGGATGACTGTATTTTGACAGTTACTCATGTACATACTAAAAGCAAAAACCTAAACTCAAAAGCAAAAAAAAATCACTTCTATCTTTGACATCTACTCCTGAGAAGATTAAAATATGATTTGGTCCTACATTTTCTATTCCTTGTCCTTTTTCTTTGTATCTGTAATGGCCAAAATGTCTACTTTGAATTTTTTCCATTTCTTCAACTAATTGTATCTTTTTTCCATTTATTGCCCTAACATTCCATGTTCCAAAAATTACAGTCTGTGTTCGTTTCAGTGTTCATCGTTGAAAGGTCAAGCCGGGAATATTGTATTTATTTCTCTGAATCAGTTTGGTTTTGGATAAGCACGAGATTAGCCCACTGTACCCTAGGTAGATGGTGGAGATGCCACCTTGAGGCCCCCTTGTCATTTTCTGTCAAGGTTAACTCCCTTAGCCTTTGGTTGCTCAAAACCAGTCTGCAAGGCAGCAGGTTGTTATTTTCTGTCAGGGTTAACTCCTTAGCCTTTGCTCCGCCAAGAACGGCCTGCAAGGCAGCAGGTTGTTTTCTGTCTGGGTTAACTTCCCTAGCCTTTGATCAGGCAAGACCCGCCTGCAAGGCAGTAGGAGACTCGATTTGCTTACCTGTCCACTGCCCAGCCCTTAGTATTTAATGTTTTTATTAATGATATATTTCTATTCATCAAAAGGGAACTCTCTATAATTGTGCAGATGATAACACATTGTCTTACAATCACCCTGATTTTGATAAGCTTGTGGATACTTTGGAACAGGAAAGCAGTGTACTTATAGACTGGTTCCACATGAACTGTATGCAAGCAAATCCAGAAAAATTCCAAGCCCTTGGCATTTTTATTCGAAATTGAATATAAGGAAATAAAAAAATTCAAGAACGAGCTCTTAGATTTATATTCAATGACTATAATAATACATATGAAGGTCTCTTTGAGATGGTACAAATTCAAACGCTGGAAGTGAAACAAAACGAGCTATGGCCATTGAAACTTTCAAAATTTTGCATAAGTTATCGCCATCCTGTCTCCAAGATTTGATATCATTTAAAGATAGAAGGTATAATTTCAGATATACAAATGTAGTCAATGTCCCTTAACCTAGAACCACTGCTCTCGAAAAATAATCATGTAAATATGCTGCTGCAGTTCTGTGGAACAAATTACCTGAACATTTAAAATCTGAAACAAATTTTAATCAATTTAAAAATCTTATTTCGATGTGAAATGGTAAAGATTGTCAGTGTGTTATTTGTTCTATATAATTGCATATCATATTTCTTTGTTAACTGTAGATTTTTACAAACTAGAATCTTAATCCCATCTTAGTTAACATTTTTTTGGTAATATTTTCTATTGAAATGTCGGTGAAAAGACCATAAGGGTTTATTAAGTTAATATCCCTTTGTGATATCTGCATGTCTCTATTTGGTATGAAGAATAAAGAAATTATTGAATTGACTCGAATTGAATGTGGGGGAGGGGGGGGTGCAGGTAGGTCCTACTTCACTCCCTATTCCCTCTCTCTTATTTTTTTTTATTCATAATGGGGGGGTGTGTGTGTGCAGGTAGGTCCTTTTTTTTCTCCTCTTTCCCTCTCTCTGTTATCTTTTTATTCACGTTGTGTCCTCCTGATTCACCTTGAGTTTCCACGGTCAAAGATAAGAGAAATTTAGCTTTATGTGATATATAGATGCCCAAAGGTAGAGAAATTTAGCTTTATGTGATATATAGATGCCAGAAAAAGAAGAACGAAAGGAAGAAGAAGAACGAAAAGAAGAAGAACGAAAAGAAGAAGAATAACGAAAGGAAGAAGAACGGGAAGAAGACGAACGAAAGGAAGAAGAAGAACGGAAAAAAATAGAACGAAAGGAAAAAGAAGAACGAAAGGAAGAAGAAGAATGAAAGGAAGAAGAAGAACGAAAGGAAGAAGAAGAACAAAACGAACGAGAACGAAAGGACGAAGAAGAACGAAAGAAAGAAGAACAACAAAAGGAAGAAGAACAACAAAAGGAAGAAGAAGGAGATGGTTTATCGTAGTGAAGAAAGCCAGGGACAAACAAGATACATAAACCAACCTCTCTGTTGTCTTACATAACAGTCTCACTGTGTTATTTTTCTTTCTGTCTACGGCAACTCGGTGGTCCAGAGACAAGGTGTCAACCTCTCTTAACTGACGCATAGATTGAACAATTTTTGCTCGCATTTTTTTTCGAGTAAATGAGTAAAACAACCCCCTCCCTTCCCAGTCAAGGTAGGTGGATTGACACCTAGTCCCACCGGAGACGGACAATAGAAAAGAGGTCCTGGTGTGCAGATCCCAACACTTTGTATACATTAAAGATCCCTTGGCCGTTTATAGGGCATTTTGGGCAAAATCTTTAAAAATCCTACCGGAAATCCTGATATAACCGTAGTTTTGGATGGGAGTAAAATCAAATCAAACCAAACCAAAATTTGTTTCTTTCTTTCTTTCGTTAACTTTTTTTTCGGTCAGAATTACCAACACAACCCGTGGTTGGTCCATCTTGCCGGCAAGCTATTGGTCAACTCAAACGTTAGTTCCTTGATGGAATTCAACCCCTTCAAAGGACGGCCTCCACCAAGGTACACCTTCCTGTGTGTGTGATGGGAGGTTGGGCCGTGAGGGTGTTTTTTTACATTTATTATGGATTGCGGTGGTTGTAGGCACATGGGGTGTTTTTACATTTATTGTGGATTGCGGTGGTTGTAGGCACATGGGCTGTTTTTTTACATTTATTGTGGATTGCGGTGGTTGTAGGCACATGGGGTGTTTTTTTACATTTATTGTGGATTGCGGTGGTTGTAGGCACATGGGGTGTTTTTTTACATTTATTATTGGATTTGTGGGCGGTGGTTGTGGGCACATGGGGTGTTTTTTTACATTTATTATGGATTGCGGTGGTTGTAGGCACATGGGGTGTTTTTTTACATTTATTATGGATTGCGGTGGTTGTAGGCACATGGGGTGTTTTTTTTACATTTATTGTGGATTGTTTTTACATTTATTGTGTGGTTGTAGGCACATGGGGTGGAGGTTTTTTTCACTTTTGTTGGATGGGTTCAAAGGGGAGTGCTCTTTTGGGGGTGGGTATGGGGGACGGGAGTGGGTTGGGTTTTTTTTTATAGAGAATGGGGAGGGAGGATTACTATTTTTGGTGGTGGGGGTGGAGACGGGGGAGGGGGGGGAGAGAGAGATTTGATTGCTGTGGAACTTTTTATTTGATTTTGAAGATATCTACTTTGGTCATAATTTTTTATGACGTTGTGATCAATCAAGACATTACAACACAGTCTCTATTCCCAAAAAAACTTGTTTGACGAAAACTGAGAATCCCCAAACTCAAGACAAAGTCCCAACCAAGATCCTTCTTTATACGCCTATGATATTCCCTGAAACATTTATTGCACAAACTAACTTTCTGATCCCAAGGAGTTTGGGAATATGGGCTATATACTTGATCTTTTTGTCACTCCCATTTAGATAAATGAAAAAATTCTCGTTTTGTTCAAAGCAATGGCTGACAAGTGTTTAGAGATGTGGATGGTCGGACGGTGCTACTGGTAGGTCCTTTCTTTTTCCTTTCTTCACTCTCTCGCTTATCTTTCGTCTAGCTGTCTCCTCTTAAATCATTTAGAGCCGAAAACATACTAAATCCTTCATTTTGAAGGCTCAAACATGAAGGCAGGTGAGGAATTAAAAACAGTGGATTATACTGAGCCCTTCAAATTGCCGCCTTCTTATGACATAGGTAGCAAGGCATAAGAGGGAGAGAGAGAGTTTTATAACAATATTTCAAAATCACAAATTAGTGAAATAAAACAAAACATCGTAAATTTTTCGCACCTGGCGGTTTTCAATAGCGCTGAAGTCAAATTTGTCATTTAAAAAGTGATTAGAGGTCTAATTAAAGATTTTCCAATTTTTGCAATTTTTCCTTATGAAGCTTTTGTTATATCCGGTTGCTATGTCATCTGCCTTTGAAGGATCGAATGCAGCACGCCGCACTTCGATTCATCGCCTCCAACCTGAAGTACAGTGACGGCTGCAGGTTGGAGTATCTATGATCATTCTATCCACCACTTCTATATTTCGATTATAAGTGAGTCATGTCCCATCATTCTCCTTCGATTTGAAGACTACAGTCCGCTCTTTAGTATGTTTTCGGCCTTAGATTATCAAAAAAAGGTTGAAGCGGTATGTTTCACTGATGTATATATACATCGTCTAGAGATTTGTTATACATACATAGGTGTACAAATTTTTCGTTTCAGATTTGTCAGGGCTGAGCACTACCGCTACTGGTTTACCAGATTGAATACGGTCCAGACGGTGTCAGGCGCCTGGTGGAGACGGAAAAGGGTCGGGTCGTACCTGCCAGTCGTGTCTTTAGACTCGCTGAAACCGATTTTCCAACAGATGGGTTGGAAGATGCCTTGAATCTTCTGTGCCTTGGTTGCTGACCTTCACACTCATTAGCTGAGTTTGTCCAGCGAAGGGGGTCATTTCAATAGTGTACCTATGTGCATTTTAGTGGGAAAATGAGACAAAGAGATAATCCTAGGAAATAAAAGGAAATCATGCTTCCTGAAAAGTGTGAAAATGATATGATGAAAACACATCACGTTTACAGCCATTTGAAAGTTAGATTTCCCAAAGGCAACAGTGCCAAAGTCCATAGTTTTTGGCATTTTTCTCTAAATGATGTAATTGTGACTTAGATACACTATTGAAATGACCCCTTCAATTGTTGTTTGAATGAAGTTGAAGAAAAAGCAAAAGGGGGAGGAGAAAAATAAGAGAAGAAGAAGAAGAAAAAGAGGAAGAACAGAATAGGCCCTTGTTAGCCATTTATTTCACGATTTATTTTTAGCCTGCATAATATCAGACACTTCAAAGTGGTCCGTCCTTTCATGAAAGTCCCATTGTTTTGTTGTTTTGTTTTTTTTAACGGAAACAGATCGTAGTCCAAAACAATTTAGGGTAGTAATACACTACTTGGATGTCTGTTTAAGAATAACGTATAGTATTTTAACAAATGTGATGTCCGCTTTAGAATAACATAAAGTATTTTAACAAATGTTTTCATGAGTAATAAGGTTTCTGAAGATAAGAATATCACTCCTCTAGCTGAGCTATACTTTTTTTTTTATCATTGGTTTAAGGAAGGTATTGGATTACATTTTTTGTGTGTATTTTATGTATTTTCCATAAGTAAGCCCATGTGACGTAACTTTCAGGAGAATTTTCATAAATTATTTTAAAAATAGGGCTGCGAATAGTTTTTTGGAATAAAACATGCAAATTTTTATTTAGATCATGTGCATAGAATGAGGTTTTCTATTGGTTCAAGGCCTCCGATGTTTATAAGGGCACAAAAAAAAAAGCATGCGTTTGTTTATTTTAAGGACAAATCTCATATCCTATATATATATATCATGGACTTACGCATTTAGACAGTTTCACCGGCGGCGATGAAGTCAACAAGTATTTCCTACCCTTACAGAGTACTTAATGACCTCGTTATAGCTTGGAGGTGAGGACACTTCCAGACGAGAAATATAAAGCCAAAGAATGATTACAAGAACTCAAGAAGAACAATGGACAACGCACTGTGAATAATAGATTAGTAATGCAAGTTGTGAAGAGATTGATGTGATGAGATGAGAACGCATGACACTACGTGGGCCACTAATTGTACAAATACTATAGTAGGGACGTGAAGTAATTATTATGTAACCTGCCTCGTGGGCAACACAGCAGGGGCTATTTTTAGTTGCTGGATGACAGCTTTTTTTTTCTTTTTGACTACTGAGACAGGGAAAAAATTGCTTTGCCCTGCTTGAGCAACAGACAAAGGGTTCAAAAATGCGAAAAACAATGTAAGGAAAATAAAGAAATTAAGTTCAGGCGTTGTCTTTTGTATGGAGATCGACAAATGTGTATTCGGCGAATGCATATTGTACCTTCATGTGTTCTCTAGTAGCCGACTTTTAAAAAAAAATTCTTATGACTTTAAACTTTAAGTGAAAATTTGATTGTTTTCAATGTTGTAAGAGAATTGCTTGAATTTTTACTGAACATACCTCACTTGACATACTTGGTTACCTTGTTTCAGTGAAACTTTATTTTTGTTCACACATGTAGTTAAAGCCATTCACGACTTCATTGGAATTTTTCAATCGTAGATATGGGGCAATGTAGAGAAAGAGATACAGTGTAATAATAATAATAATAATAATAATAATAATAATAATAATAATAATAATAATAATAATAATAATGATGATGATAATAATAATAAAAATAATAATAATAATGATAATAATAATAATAATAATAATAATAATAATAATAATAATAATAATAATAATAATAATAATAATAATAATAATAATAATAATAATAATAATTGTAATAATAATAATTGTAATAATAATAATTATAATAATAATAATAATAATAATAATAATAATAATAATAATAATAATAATAATAATAATAATAATAATAATAATAATAATTGTAATAATAATAATTATAATAATAATAATTATAATAAGTCAATTGTATACCGCACCTAATCCATTTGGCATGCTATAAGGCGCTTGACAGAAACCATACAGTTGTATACACACGATAAAACGTTTATAATATTCCTGCCTGAATAGTTCTGTTTTAAGATGTGATTTGAAAGTTGTGTACAGTTTCTGTTTTCTTTGAGACAGTGAGTTTCAGACAGAGTTTTGCTTTATGTATTTTGAAACGTGTTACTTTGAAAGTATCCAAGGAAATCGCCATGAAATAATACTAGGTTTAGATCTAGAGAAAATTGTAGTCGAGGCTACTGAGGGAACGAACTGTCAGTGAAAATGACTGCTAGTCATGACTGGATTCGTGCGAAAGACCTTGCAAATGAAACTCCTTTTTTAGGGAGCGTAGTTAGCTCGATTGGTAGCACGCTTTCTTTTCATGGCGAGGCGATGGGTGCCGACGGAGGTCGGGGTTCGATCCCCCATGATGGCCCTGGATTTTTTTCTGTCTATTCCTTGTGTTTGTCTCGTCTTTGTTTCTATGGGGCTTTCATATTATCTTGTGTCATTACATTAACTTCTGACATGCCCCTTACCTCACAGCTTGTCTTTAAAAATTTCTCGAGTTTTTTGTCTGTTAAACTGAGTCAAGATTCCATGTTAATTATGAGTGTTTATGTTTTTTTAAAGTTATGTTGATAATGATTCATGAGATCATTTCAGCCTCTATAACTTAATGCCTTGTTTATTCAACGATTATTTCTTTATGTGAATATTGTGTTGATCGTTTTTAATTGATTTAAAAAGGCTGCTATTTAAAAAAATGGTATATATTACCACTACACGTCGATTATGATCTGTTGATATGAATCCTCCCCCTCCACAAAGCCAGTGATCTCATATCATGAACTGCTGAGGTTGGAAACTGGAAATATTAATTTCCTATCCCACAATTTTATGCTTTGTTGCACTTGTAACTGGAGATTTTTATATGACGATGATCTGTTTTCTCTCACTTTTGTCAATGTTATCGATTGTAAGAAATTTTAATTTCACTCAATTGTGATTCAGATCATTCATTTTAATTAATTTAATTGTGATTCAGATCCTTTACTTTAATTCATTTAATTGTGAATCAGATCCTTTACTTTAATTTATGTAATTGTGATTCAGGTCATTTATTTTAATTCATGTAATTGTGATTCAGGTCATTTATTTTAATTCATGTAATTGTGATTCAGATCATTTATTTTAATTCATGTAATTGTGATTCAGGTCATTTATTTTAATTCATGTAATTGTGATTCAGATCATCTGCTTGAATTTATTTTTAGTGGTACAAGTATATAATTTCTGCATGTGTATTTCTTATTTGTGCTTAATTGTGCTTTGCCTTTTGTTGCTTTGTGGGTGTTTGGCGAAGGTTATTTCTACTTCTTTCCTTTCCCCTCTTACTCTTATTATTTTTCTTTCATCTTGCCGTCATCTCTTAATTCACCCTGAGATCATCGGATATGATGGACAGGGTAAAATTAAATAAACAAACTCCAAGCTTGTTGCTTTATTCCATTCCTGTCTTTGATGATTTGACAGTTTTAAAGTTGACTAAAATATAAGCTTTAAAAAATGTCCGTCTCACAAGAAGTCTTATGATTATTGAATTTATTATGACAGGAATATTGAATTGTATCCTTTACTTTAGCAAGCAGTCTCAACTTTGCCCTCCATTTCATTGAAATACATCATTTATTCAGTTTGTGTATGTGCACTCAGCGTGTTGTAGTTACAAACAGATAGAGAGAGGGAGAGAGAGAGATAGAGAGAGAGAGAGAGAGAGAGAGAGAGAGAGAGAGAGAGAGAGAGAGAGAGAGAGAGAGAGAGAGAGAGAGACAGAGAGAGATCGAATAGAGAGAGAGAGAGAGAGAGAGAGAGAGAGAGAGAGAGGAGAGAGATTCAGAGAGAGAGAGAGAGAGGGAGGGAGTCAGAGAGAGAGACAGAGAGAGAGAGAGAGAGAGAGAGAGAGAGAGAGAGGAGAGGAGGGAGAGAGAGAGAGAGAGAGAGAGAGAGAGAGAGAGAGAGAGAGAGAGAGAGAGAGAGAGAGCGAGACAGAGAGAGAGAGAGAGAGAGAGAGTGAGAGAGAGTGAGAGAGAGAGAGAGAGAGAGGGAGGGAGGAGAGGAGAGAGAGAGAGAGAGAGAGAGAGAGAGAGAGAGAGAGAGACACACACACACACAGAAATAGAGAGAGAGAGACAGACACATACACAGAAATAGACAGACACACACACAATGAAATATAGAGAGAGATACACATAGAGAAATAGAGAGAGAGAGAAACACACACACACACACACACAGAAATAGAGAGAGACACACACACACAGAAATAGAGAGAGAGACACACACATACACACACACACACACAAAAATAGAGAGAGAGACACATACACACATACACAAAAATAGAGAGAGAGACACACACACACAGAGAAATAGAGAGAGAGACAGACAGAGAGAGAGAGAGAGGGGAGGCAGGGAGAAAGATAGAGTATGGATGTATGTGAGTGTGTGTGTGTGTGTGAGTATTTGTTCGAAGATAAGAGTGTGACACGGATTTAAAATTATAAAATACAAGAACAAAAGAGTAAATAAGTAAAAGAGAACAAGAAATAGCGGAGAAGAAAGAATAAGGAGAAAATGAGAAAGGGAGAAGAAGTTGTAGGAGAAGAAGAAATAGCAATCATCATATGCCAGGTCACATCATAAATAGAGTTTCACAACATTCCAATTCCAATGACATCATGTCTGTTTGTGACTTATATAGTAGTCGCTGGTTAAATGCATGCCCTTTGGGCGCCGGAAAAAAAGCGTGCTTTTATGCATATCGTGTATTTATGGGAATTAAGTCTTTAATCATCGTAATCGTAGGGAAATCACAACCACTCATAGCGAGCGGGATAGAGAATGTAGGCTAGACATGACATTGCAGACTGTCTGATACCTTTGTCCTGGTGGTGCTCGGATAGCTAGAAGCGTAGAAGCTAGTCATGATAATGACTCTTTCGTCCTGGTAATAATGGTATTGCTCTCTACAGTGTGTTATCTGTTTTCGTATCTGACAAAAACATCACTAAGACTGTACGACAAAAGACGCGGTCTGAGACCAATCATAGATAAGTATGAAGTTCCATTCAGAGACAAAGCGTGCCTTTATGCGTATCGATTGTGGCTTTACAAACTGTTATCCATATATATATGATTATGAGTTGGTCGATCTTTGTTTGCCAAAGGCTCTGTTGATAGGCCACTGAGAGTAATCATATTTTGCATATATAGGCTTTAAATCATTCCCAGATCGTTTTTGTTTGAGAAAATGTTCTACCAAAAGTGACGTTGAATGAAATGTAAACTTCATTGTTTCCCCGTCTTTGTGAGTGTGAGCATCATTTTCATTAAGCTAGCCCGCTGTATTGAACAGGTTATACCGGGAAATTTAAAAAGTTGGAATGCTACTTATTACATGCCTACTTGCATAACCTCAGAATCAGAATTGAATACTAAACCGATCTAATAATCGTATTTGGTACTACTCGGGGTGTAATAATATGCCCGTTATATTATGATATAGTAAAAATTCAGCCAGCAGGTGTAGGCGTGTATTTATGCAGAGTGTGCTTGTATGAAGCGTGCGTTTATCCAGCAACTACTAGATTATGTGTATATTAATAATAAATGTTCATGTTTTTGCCTTTTACTTGGACTCTTCTGCCCCAATGAAACATAACATTTATCACTGCTTTCTATTTTATTTATGTATTATTAAATATGACGACATGCTTGAAGGCTTTTTTTAGGATTTGATTTGATTTGATTTCATGCCCATCCACAGCTAAGGTGAATTCGATTGGGGTTTTTTGGGTAGAGTTTTTAATTTTCCTCGTACTGTCCTGTGAACAGCCAAGGGGTTTTTAACGTGCACAGATTGTGGCAGTGGCAATCTGCACACACGAGATCTCCTTTCTGTCGTCTGTCTCTGATGGGACGGAATGCGGATCCATCATCTCCCGGACCAAGGGGGTAGGGGAAGATTTTACTTGAAAAAAGCTTTAGAAAAATGTTTTAACTTGTCGGCCACGAACTTTCACTACTTTACAGCCTTTTGGTTGAAATTGAGAGGATGACACCTTGCCTCTGGACCATCGAGTCCCCTGTATTCCTTGTAAATGGAGGAAAACAAAGGATGGAAATCAACGGCCTTACACTACAGGAAGACGATGTGGCGTCGATGGCCGAGTGGGTAGACTGCCGGCCTGTAGGATCATGAGGTTCCGGGTTTGAATCCTAGCAAAGCTGGCCCCGCCGCCGTTGTGTTCCTAGGGGAAAGACATTTATCACGCATTTTCCCCACTCGACCCAGATGTAAGGGGCACAAGCACTAGCTTGCGTCAGACTAGCGTCCTGTCCAGGAGGTGTTTATTATCAATATCACCTGTTCCATTTCACGCTATAGAAACTGAGATAAGCTCCGACTCTATGGGCCATGATGGCCAGAAAGAAACTTTTTTTTTTTAAGGAATAAGACAGGGCAGACAAAGAAATTTTCAGGCTGCAACAAGAGGACCGTGAAAGCAACAGTTAAACAAGTTAAGCGTGCAGCCTGTAGTGAAAGTTTCCCTGTCCTGAACTGTCTGTCTCCCTTTAGGCCTTGTGGGTGGTTGGTTGGTGCTGCTGGTAAGTTCTACGTCTTTCCTTTGAACATTTTCACGTATACTTCATCTTGCTGTTTCCTCTCAATCCACATTGAGATCAGTGTATATGGTGGACATGGTTTACCCCAATGAAACAAACACAAACGAAATATATTATAGGCCTTTGATTTCTATCTCTACTTTTGTTGTTACTCTTCGATTACGATCGGCTTACTGTGGTACAAATTCTTCTTCACTGTTACATGTACTACATTTCCTATAATGTTGTTTTTATTTTTAATGGTGTTCATGGTGTTAGTAATTGAAGAGGTCAGTTCATCAATTGTGTGCCTTTGTCCATTGTCGTGGAAAAGCGAGACAGAGATAATCCTAGATCTTTTAAAAAAAAAAGTGAAAATGATATGATCAAAATACATCACATTCACAGCGCTTTGAAACTTGAAATTCCCAAAGCCAACAATGCCAAAGTCTATTGAAATGACCCCTTCAATTGTATTGCAGGACTGGCGATAATGTCAGTCTGTGTGTGTGTGTGTGTGTGTGTGTGTGTGTGTGCTACATTCCCATACACATACTACGATAGTTGTGCAATAAACACTGCGCCATTCATTCATGTCATTCATGCCTTGTTATGATTTGTCTGTTGCAATAACATTATATTATGTCACATTCTTACTCTCATTATCATTATTGCAGTGAAAGTGCTTTCCTCACTTGTTGTTTCCTCTTCATTGCCCCTGAGATCTCTGTAAATGGGGAGGGGGCAGGGTATACGGTATAAGAGGGAATATGCTGAAATGGGTCCTGAGCTTCTTGGAAGGCCAAACACAAAAAAATCGTTCTCGACGGATTTTTTATTTGATTTGATTTGATTTGATTTGATTTGAATTACCCACATCCACAACTGAGGTGATCTCGGGGTTTTGGTAGGATTTTTGTGGTTATTTTTGCCTGGACTGCCCTGCGAACGGCCAAGGGATCTTTAACATGCACATGGTGTTGTGATCTGCACACGAGGCCTCCTTTTTATCGTCTGTCTCCGATGGGACTAGGTGGCGCTCCATCTACCTGGACCAGGGGGAGGGGAGGGGGTAGATTTACTAGAAAAAATCTGAGACATTTTTTTGTCAACTGTTGGCGGGGCTTGAACCCACTACCTTCTGGTTGAGAGGCCGACACCTTGCCTCTGGACTATCGAGTCCCCCTATTCTCGACGGCAAAACCTCCAACACAACAGAGCTAACATCCAGAGTTCCCCAGGGAACAGTCATCGGGCCACTGTTGTTCCTTATTGACATCAATGACATTCCATTCCACAGGGAACGGTCATCGGGTCACTGTTGTTCCTCATTGCCATCAATGACCTTCCATTCCACAGGAACGGTCATCGGGTCACTGTTGTTCCTCATTGCCATCAATGACCTTTCATTCCCCAGGGAACGGCCATCGGGCCACTGTTGTTCCTCATTGACATCAATGACCTTCCATTCCCCTGGGAACGGCCATCGGGCCACTGTTGTTCCTTATTGACATCAATGACCTTCCATTCCCCAGGGAACGGTCATCGGGTCACTGTTGTTCCTCAATGACCTTTCATTCCCCAGGGAACGGCCATCGGGCCACTGTTGTTCCTCATTGCCATCAAATGACCTTCCATTCCCCAGGGAACGGTCATCGGGCCACTGTTGTTCCTTATTGACATCAATGACCTTCCATTCCCCAGGGAACGGTCATCGGGCCACTGTTGTTCCTTATTGTTATCAATGACCTTCCACATGTGGTCACGTCATATGCAAGTCAATAGTTCCTGCTTGCAGCTGATTGTCTCCTCTATAATAGAATCGCACATCCAAAATCCGTCAGATGCCGGCCAACTCTACAACTATAAGTATAAGATAACATGAGTTTGACAACATCGAAAGCGGAAGAAAATCATGAAGCTCATGAATTTCAATGTAGAAAAAATGCGATAGTTCTGCAGGCAACAAACAACAAAAGATCGCCCACAATTCACGACTAACCAATACACGGAACCACCCTCACAGTCGTAAAAAAATCAGTCAAATATCTTGGCCTCAACGTCAACATCAACAAACATTTTTTTTTTCGTGGAAGCATCCCATGAACAGCATAACAAAACAAAACAAAAACAACACCACCGCTATTCTACGAAGGAACATCAGCACCTACCCAAATACCACCAGGTCCGAAATGTTTTATTACTGTTACACTTACTGTACCACACTCGTCAGACCTATATCTTAGAATAATATGCCTGCTTAGTCTGGAACTCCATTACTAATAACACATAAGGCTAAGGCAGTTAGGATGGTTCACGAGCCGTCACATGTGATTGATTAAACTAAGCACAAGCAGTAGTGTGACACAAATGATAGACAACCTCCAATGGTCAACTCTTCAACAACGTAGAATTTTATTTCTCCATTTCATTCGATTTACCCACACCCACAAATAAGGTGATCTCGGGTTTTTTTGGGGTTTTTTGGTTGCATTTTATTTTTTTGAATTTTGCCCGGATTGCCATGTAAACAAAAAGCCAAGGGATCTGTAACGTGCACAGAATGTTGTGATCTGCACACGGGACCTCCTTTTTTATCGTCCGTCTTCGATGGGACTAGATGTCGATCCACCTACCCGGACTAAAGGGGGTAGATTTTACTCGAAAAAATCGAGACAATTTTTCAACCGTTGGCGGGGCTCAAACCCACTACCTTTTGGTTAAAGAGGCTGACACATTGCCTCTGGACTACCGAGTCCCCTCCATAACTAATAAACACATACTGCAATTCAGGGATGGTGCAGAGAAATGCAGAACGAACCGTCACAGGTGATTACAGAACAACCACTGACGTGACTCAAATGATAGAAAACCTTCAATGGCCAACTTTGCTTCTTCAACAACGCAGTAGATAGAAAACCTTCAATGGCCAACTTGCTTCTTCAACAACGTAGTAGATAGAAAACCTTCAATGGCCAACTTTGCTTCTTCAACAACGTAGTTGATAGAAAACCTTCAATGGCCAACTTTGCTTCTTCAACAACGTAGTAGATAGAAAACCTTCCATGGCCAACTTTGCTTCTTCAACAACGTAGTAGATAGAAAACCTTCAATGGCCAACTTGCTTCTTCAACAACGTAGTTGATAGAAAACCTTCAATGGCCAACTTTGCTTCTTCAACAACGAAGTTGATAGAAAACCTTCAATGGCCAACTTTGCTTCTTCAACAACGTAGTTGATAGAAAACCTTCAATGGCCAACTTTGCTTCTTCAACAACGTAGTTGATAGAAAACCTTCAATGGCCAACTTTTCTTCTTCAACAACGTAGTTGATAGAAAAACCTTCAATGGCCAACTTTGCTTCTTCAACAACGTAGTAGTAGATACAAAGCTAAAACAACTGTAAGACGAGTACGATACTCCTCACTGACCAACTTGTGAAAGTTGGCGGGGAGTCGATTGAAGCCCAGCAGAACAGCACACGAAACCAGAGATCACTGCCAACGACTCAGTAATACCAAACATAAAGTATTGTTCTAGTTAGTATCTTTGATAATACTCAAGAATTGAGTTGGTCAGTTATTATGAAGAAGAAAAAGAATCCCCTCAACGTCCAATCGTCAGACTTGCCAACAATTGAACAATCTGTTCTTTCCGTCCGCAATCCGCCTGTGGAATAAGTTGCCCGAATTTGTAATTGAATGCAGTAGTAGTAGTAGTAGTAGTAGCAGTAGCAGTAGTAGTAGTAGTAGTATAGTAGCAGTAGTAGTAGTATCAGTAGTAGTAGTAGTAGCAGTAGTAGTAGTAGCAGTAGTTATAGCAGTAGCAGTAGTAGTAGCAGCAATTAGTAGTAGTAGCAGTAGTAGCAGTATTACTAGTAGCAGTAGTAGTAGTGGTAGCAGCAGCAGTACTAGTAGTAGTAGCAGGAGTAGTAGTAGTAGCAGTAGTAGTAGTATTAGTGGTAGTAGCAGTAGTAGTAGTAGTAATAGTAAGCAGTAGTAGTAGTATTAGTGGTAGTAGCAGTAGTAGTAGTAGTAATAGTAGCAGTAGTAGCAGTAGTAGTAGTAGTAGCAGTAGTAGTAGTAGTAGTAGCAGTAGTAATAGTAGTAGTAACAATGTAGTAGTAGTAATAGTAGTAGTAGTAGTAATAGTAGTAGCAATAGAAGTAGTAGCAGAATAGTGGCAGTAGTAATAGTAATAGTAGTAGTAGTAGCAGTAGTAGTAGTAGCAGTAGTAGCAGCAACAGTAGTAACAGTAGTAATAGTAGTAGCAGTAGTAGTAGTAGTATAGATGAATTCAAGAGCAAAGGTACACGTACATAGATACAAACACTTTATCTACAGTAAGTGAGTGTATAATATCAATAAGCTGTGAAACTTGCAAAAATACACCATTGGCGGAAAGTAAACGTTGAAAAGAAGAAGAAGAAGAAGGGTGAAATTGGATGGAACAATAAATATAATTCAGCATCTTTATCGTTGAAGGTCGGTGTTGATGCATGTTAGGTCAATAGCACTAATAGCAGGAAAAGAGAAAGAGAGAGGGGGGAGAGGAGAGAGAGAGAGAGAGAGACAGACAGACAGACAGACAGACAGACAGAGACAGAGAGAGAGAGAGAGAGTGAGACAGAGAGGGGGCAGACAGACAGAGAGGTAGAGAGACAGACAGACACTGACAGAAAGATACACTGCCTGGCCAGTGCTTGTATTGATGTTATGGAGATAAGACAAGGCAAGAGATAACACAATGCAAGCAAGGCAAAAGATAGACAAGGCAAGAGATAATAATAATACAAGGTAAGAGATAACACAAATGCAAAATATAAGACAAGGCAAGAGATAAGGCAAGGCAAGATATAATACAAAGTAAGAGATAAGACAAGGCAAGAGATACGACAAGGCAAGAGACAAGACAAAAACATTATTGTCCAGAAAGCAAACGTCCGTGGCAGTTTATTATATTATTCATTTGTCAATCTCTCAATACATTGACGAAGGGGTCATTTCGATAGTGTGTCTATGTCCATTCTCGTGGAAAAACGAGACAGAGAGACAATCCTAGGGAATATAAAAGAAAATCGTGCTCCCTGAAAAGTGTGAAAGTGATATGATGAAAATACATCACGTTTACAGCCGTTCGAAACTTGGAATTCCCAAAAACCAACAGTGCCTAAGTCCATGATTTGTTTTCCATTTTTTGTCTCTTTAAATGACGTAATTGTTAGATGAGCACACTATTGAAATGACCTCTTCGATTATACATTTATCTATATCTATGTAACATTTCAGTACATGACAGACAAAAATAAAAATAAAAAATGTAACGAACATTTCTATTACATAATACATGCTATACATTGGTCTTTGATGGGAGCAAATGAATGCCTGGTCAGTTTTTGAATTGATGTCATGGAAATTTTGGTCTTTGCCGGTGACAAAGAATTATCTGGTCAGTTTTGGAATTGATGTTATGGAAATGTTGATCTTTGCTGGTGACAAAGAATTACCTGGTCAGTGTTGGAAGTGATGTTATGGAAATTTTGGTCTTTGCCGGTGACAAAGAATTACCTGGTCAGTGTTGGAATTTATGTTATGGAAATGTTGATCTTTGCTGATGACAAAGAACTGCCCGGTCAGTGTTGGAATTGATGTTATGGAAATGTTGATCTTTGCTGGTGACAAAGAACTGCCTGGTCAGTGTTGGAATTGATGTTATGGAAATGTTAATCTTTGCTGATGACAAAGAATTGCCTGGTCAGTGTTGGAATTGATGTTATGAAAATGTTTAATTTGGTGGTGACAAAAAAACTGCCTGGTCAGTGTTTAAATTGATGTCATTGAAATGCTTAATTTTGGTGGTGGCAAAGAACTGCCCGGCCAGTGTTTGAATTGGTATTATGGAAATGTTGATCTTTGCTGATGACAAAGAACTGCCTGGTCAGTGTTGGAATTGATGTCATGGAAATGTTGATCTTTGCTGGTGACAGAGAACTGCCTGGTCAATGTTGAAATTGATGTGATGGAAATGTTGATTTTTGCTGGTGACAAAGAACTGCCTGATCAATGTTAGAATTGATGTCATGGAAATGTTGGTCTTTGCCTGTGACAAAGAACTGCCTGGTCAATGTTGGAATTGATGTTATGGAAATGTTTAATTTTTCTGGTGACAAAGAATTGCCTGGTCAACTTTGGAATTGATGTTATGGAAATGTTGATCTTTGCTGGTGACAAAGAACTGCCTGGTCAGTGTTGGAATTGATGTTATGGAAATGTTTAATTTTGCTGGTGACAAACAACTGCCCGGTCAACTGTTATGGAAATGTTGGTCTTTGGTCAAAGAACTTTGGAATTGATGTTATTTGGAAATGTTTGGAATTGAGGTTTGGAAATGTTGATCTGCTGGTGACAAAGAACTGCCTGGTCAGTGTTGGAATTGATGTTATGGAAATGCTGATCTTTGCTTGACAAAGAACTGGGTCAAAATTGATGTCATAGAAAAGTTGATCTTTGCTGGTGACATGGAAATGTTGAACTGCAAAGACCTGCCTGGTCAGTGTTGGAATTGATGTTATGGAAATGTTGATCTTTGCTGTTAACGAAGAACTGCTTGGTCAGTGTTGGAATTGATGTTATGGAAATGTTGATCTTTGCTGGTGACAAAGAACTGCCTGGTCTGTGTTGGAATTGATGTTATGGAAACGTTGATTTTTGCTGGTGACAAACAACTGCCTGGTCAGTGTTGGAATTGATGTCATGGAAATGTTTATGATTACTGGGGACAAAGAACTACCTGGTCAACTTTGGAATTGATGTTATGGAAATGTTGATCTTTGCTAATGACAAGGAACTGCCTGGTCAGTGTTGGAATTGAAGTTATGGAATTGTTGATCTTTACTGGGGACAAAGAACTGCCTGGTCAGTGTTGGAATTCATTTTATGGAAATGCTGATCTTTGGTGGTGGCAAAGAACTGCCCAGTCAGTGTTGGAAGTGATGTTAAGAAATGTTGATCTTTGCTGATGACAAAGAACTGCCTGGTCAGTGTTGGAATTGATGTTATGGAAATGTTGATCTTTGCTGTTGACAAAGAACTGCCTCGTCAGTGTTGGAATTGATGTTATGGAAATGTTGGTCTTTGGTGGTGACAAGTAAATGCCTGGTCAGTGTTTAAATTGATGTCTTGAAATGTTTAATTTTGGCGGTGGCAAAGAACTGCCTGGTCAGTGTTGGAAGTGATGTTAAGTTTGATGGTGCAAAGAATTGCCTGGTCGGTGTTTAAATTGATGTAATGGAAACGTTGATCTTTGGTGTTGACAAAGAATTGCCTGATCAGTGTTTGAATTGATGATTGTTATGGAAACGTTTAATTTTGGTAGTGGCAAAGAAGGGCTTGGTCGATGTTTAAATCGATGATTGTTATGGAAACGTTTAATTTTGGTAGTGGCAAAGAAGGGCTTGGTTGGTGTTTAAATTGATGATTGTTATGGAAAGTTTAATTTTGGTAGTGGCAAAGAAGGGCTTGGTCGGTGTTTAAATTGATGATTGTTATGGAAAGTTTGATTTTGGTAGTGGCAAAGAAGGGCTTGGTCGGTGTTTAAATCGATGATTGTTATGGAAACGTTTAATTTTGGTAATGGCAAAGAAGGGCTTGGTCGGTGTTTAAATCGATGATTGTTATGGAAACGTTTAATTTTGGTAGTGGCAAAGAAGGGCTTGGTCGGTGTTTAAATTGATGATTGTTATGAAAACGTTCAATTTCGGTAGTGGCAAGAAGGGCTTGGTCGGTGTTTAAATTGATGATTGTTATGAAAACGTTTAATTTCGGTAGTGGCAAAGAACTGGTTGTTGAGTGCTGGAGTGAATGTCTGGCGACAGACGAGATTTGTAGATTGAGATCCTAACCGGCCCTGAGACTTGTGCTATGACGTAACCCTGCTCGACGACCATGCCTGCGACACTCTGACAGGTACCGCTGAGTCTAAGAAACACAAAGATAAAGATAAAGATCAATTTGTTATAGTTCGCATCACCATCCCCGTACAAGTACAGGCTCACCACGACTGTACATCATTTATTCCCCCAACAGGTCATTTCATTCACATTCCTTCTCAACTTCCTGAGGCGAATACAATACAGCAGCCTGTCAGGCGTTTTATACTATCGTTCTGACGAGATCTCTCTCTACCTTAACTACGTATAGCTGGGTACTCATTCGCACCTGAGTCTATATATTTATTTATCTATTTATCTATCTGTTTATTGAAATTGACATACGATTCCTTTTTTTATTATGTCATTCTAGCTGATGATGTCACAATGTCTGTACTCGGTGACAACGATACCATTCAGATGAGTATCAAATAGACTTGAACGATACTATTCCAACTTTTGAATTACAATAACCGGTTTAAATGCTGGCTTAGGTGAATGTAAATTCTACACCCAAAGATTGGGAAACAATGAAATTTTCCCTAGCTCATGGTAGAAAAATTCCTCAAATGAAAACGATCTTTGACTTTGAGTCATTTAGAACTTACATGCAAAATAATTTGGTTACGCCTAGTGGCCTGTGGCGTCGATGGCCGAGCGGTTAGGCTGCTGGACTGGCGATCATAAGCAAAGCCAGATTCGACATTTTGATCTTTGGGAAAGACATTTAAAAAGTACCCCCTCCCCACTCTACCCAGGTGCAAATGGGTACAAACACTTGCTTGGGAGTAAAGAACTGCGTCAGACTAGCGTCATGGCCAGGAAGTGATTATTATCACCTGTTCCGCTTCATGCTTTAGAAACCGGGATAAACTCCGGCTCTATGTGAAGGAACTTACTTAGTGGTCTGCAACAGAGCCTTTGACACGTCACGAATAATGACCAACTGAGAATTCTGTACATTATATATATATATATATATATATATATATATATATATATATATATATATATATATATATATATATATATATATATATATATATATAGAGAGAGAGAGAGAGAGAGAGAGAGAGAGAGAGAGAGAGAGAGAGAGAGAGAGAGAGAGAGAGAGAGGGGAGAGAGAGAGAGAGAGAGGGAGAGAGAGAGAGAGAGAGAGAGAGAGAGAGAGAGAGAGAGAGAGAGAGAGAGAGAGAGAGAGAGAGAGAGAGAGAGAGAGAGAGAGAGAGAGAGAGAGAGAGAGAGAGAGAGAGAGAGAGAGAGAGAGAGAGAGAGAGAGAGAGAGAGAGAGAGAGAGAGAGCTCCAGGAGAAGATAGAATCATTACTGACATGCTAAAATCAGATACCAAAATCAGTGCCAAATGCCTTGTTCAACTTTTTAACAAAGAATGGAATGAAGAAAATGTACAGCTATTATGAAAAACGTTGATGTTAGTTAAACTCAACAACAAGAAAAAGGAGATCTCACAGATTGCAGAAACTGACGAGGATCAATTTACTATGCGTTCCATGAAATATTTTCTGCAGAGTAATAGTGCGTACAATGAAAATTAGCCTCGGGAAAATCTTTAGAGAGAAGCAGGAAGGGTTCAGGAAAAAAAGATCATGTACTGATCAAATTTTTTTGGCCTTCGTACCAAAATTGAAGTCCAAAGAATGGAAATCCATCACTGTACTGTACATACACTTTATAGACGTCGAGAAAGCGTTTGACATCATCCACCATCCTTCATTATGGGATATATTAACAGTCTTATGCTTTTCCTTCTAAAATAATTAGCATCTTGTTAGTCAGATATGTAGGTCTACATAGATAACTAATCTTTTGACTTTAATTTAACAGGAGACTAGAGGACATGGATTTTGCTGATGATATTTGATATTGCTCTGCTTTCATACTTTCACGAAGACATGCAGGAGAAAGCCTATGAAGCAAAAAAAACAGCGTAGTCTATTCAATTAAAATTAAAGATAAAAATCTAAAACTAAAATCCTGAAACCTAACGCCAGGACACAAACACACGTGAAAACGAATGAGAAGTACCTGAAGGAAGTAAAATAAGTCCGAATACCTTGGCAGCATAGTAATAGCAGAAAATGACATGGGGAAAAAGAAATAGTCTCAAGAATAGCATCAGTTAGTCACTTCAGCGTTCCAGAAGATGAAACTAATTTGGAATTGCAAAAGCTACTCAGTCAAAACGAAATTGAAATGATACAATTCCAGTGTTCGCTCAGTCCTACTGTATGTGCAATACAAACTTGGAGAACAGATACGAGTATAGAGAGCAAGTTGACATTGACTGGATTTGAAGGAAGATGTCTAAGAAGAAGAATTCACAAAAAATGGGACGATAGAAGTTTTAAATAGAGAGATTACAACAAAAAAACTGGAGTAAATAACAATTTTATTTTGTCAGAACTGTTCAAGAGATGATTGAAGTACACAGCTCACGTGTTCAGAATGAAAAGTACGAGACACCCAGCCATAGACCTGACATGGACACCTCTGGACCAAAGAACGACATGAAGACCAACAGGAACGTGGCTAAGGACAGTAGAAGTAGAAGAAGAAAAACGAAAGGATATAGGACAGTCATGGAACGAAATCAGACGAGTGGCTCAAAACAGAGTTGAATGAAAACGATTTGTTGGCGCCTTATGCTCCTCCAAGGAGTCATGAAAAGGATATATACATATATATATATATATATATTTATATATATATATATATATATATATATATATATATATATATATATATATATTTTTTTCAAATCATTCATGACTGTCTACCATCTACCTATATGTGAGGCACAAAGGTTATGTCATGCATTTTCAAATCATTCATGACTGTCTACCACTCTACCTAACACAGTATGTACAGGCACCTAAAACTGAAGAGTTAACACAGTCATGTACACAACACCTAACATACTGAGTGGTAACACAGTACATGTACACAACACCTAACATACTGACACAGTACATGTACACAACACCTAACATACAGACAGAGTGTAACACAGTACATGTACACAACACCTAACATACTGACAGAGTGGTAACACAGTACATGTACACAACACCTAACATACTGACAGAGTGGTAACACAGTACATGTACACAACACCTAACATACTGACAGAGTGGTAACACAGTACATGTACACAACACCTAACATACTGACAGAGTGGTAACACAGTACATGTACACAACACCTAACATACTGACAGAGTGGTAACACAGTACATGTACACAACACCTAACATACTGACAGAGTGGTAACACAGTACATGTACACAACACCTAACATACTGACAGAGTGGTAACACAGTACATGTACACAACACCTAACATATTGACAGAGTGGTAACACAGTACATGTACACAACACCTAACATACTGACAGAGTGGTAACACAGTACATGTACACAACACCTAACATACAGACACAACACAGTACATGTACACAACACCTAACATACTGAGTGGTAACACAGTACATGTACACAACACCTAACATATTGACAAGTGGTACACAGTACACACCTAACATACTGACAGAGTACACAACACCTAACATACAGGTAACACAGTACATGTACACAACACCTAACATACTGACAGAGTGGTAACACAGTACATGTACACAACACCTAACATACTGACAGAGTGGTAACACATTACATGTACACAACACCTAACATGCAGACAGAGTGGTAACACATTACATGTACACAACACCTAACATGCAGACAGAGTGGTAACACATTACATGTACACAACACCTAACATACAGACAGAGTGGTAACACAGTACATGTACACAACACCTAACATACTGACAGAGTGGTAACACAGTACATGTACACAACACCTAACATACTGACAGAGTGGTAACACAGTACATGTACACAACACCTAACATACTGACAGAGTGTTAACACAGTACATGTACACAACACCTAACATACTGACAGAGTGTTAACACAGTACACAGAGTGTACACAACACCTAAACATGCAGCAGCTGTGATATGCTCACCGGGATTTGATTTGATTTGATTTGATTTGATTTGATTTGATTTACCCACATCCACAACTGAGGTGATCTCGGGGTGTTTGGTAGGAGTTTGAATTGTGTCCGGACTGCCCTGTAAACAGCCAAGGGATCTTTAACGTGCACAGAGTGTTATGATCTGCACACGGGACCTCCTTTTTAATGTCCGTCTCCGACAGGACCGGGTTGGGGGGGGGGGGGGGGGGGGGTTAGATTTTACTCGGAAAAATCTCGAGACAATTTTGTCAACCGTTGGCTGGTCTCAAACCCTCACTCTGAAAATCCTGAAAACAAATGTCTCAACCTGTCGGGCATGAACACACGGCAACTTGGTCGAGAGGCTAAGTTTGGTTATAATACCAAAAGGAATAGCAGCAGCGCTGGCATAGCTAAAATAGGCGAAATAGACGTGCCAGGTTACACATATCGCCAATGCTATTACTACTAATAATACATTAAAAAAGAAATATTTTAAAAAGGTCCTTCAAGGCCATTACGGTCTATAGTGCCGGAGCTTATCCCAGTTTCTATAGCGGGAAACGGAACAGGTGACAATAATCACCTCGTGGACAGGACGCTAGTCTGACGCAGGTTTTTACTCCGAAGCTAGTGCTTGTACCGATTTCTGCACCTGGGTCGAGTGGAGAAAATGCGTGTTAAGCGTCTTTCCCAGGGAACACAACGTCGGGCCTGCCATTGCCAGGATTCGAACCCCGGACCTCATGATTCCCAGTCCGGCAGCCTAACCACTCGGCCACCGACGCCCCAATAATACATTACCTAATGGTTAAAATGATTAATTGATTGATTTATCTCGCAACCAACTACAATCAGTGATAACATTTATCTAAAACAGACACTATAATAATTTAAGAAAACAATAATATTATTATATACTGTGTACCATAATATAATTGTATTTCATGCTATACATTTGTAAAGACAGCATAATGTTATAATATAGATTATTAAGTATTATGTATGAGAAGTTAGGTGAGACTACCTATAAAGATACCTGAGACTACCTATAAAGATACATAAGACTACCTATAAAGATACATGAGACTACCTATAAAGATACCTAAGACTACCTATAAAGATACCTAAGACTACCTTACCTAAGACTACCTATAAAGATACCTGAGACTACCTATGAAGATACCTAAGACTACCTATAAAGATACCTAAGACTACCTATAAAGATACCTAAGACTACCTATAAAGATACCTAAGACTACCTATAAAGATACCTAAGACTACCTATAAAGATACCTAAGACTACCTATAAAGATACCTAAGACTACCTATAAAGATACCTAAGACTACCTATAAAGATACCTAAGACTACCTATAAAGATACCTAAGACTACCTATAAAGATACCTAAGACTACCTATAAAGATAGATACCTATGACTAAGACTACCTATAAAGATACCTAAGACTACCTATAAAGATACCTAAGACTACCTATGAAGATACCTAAGACTACCTATGAAGATACCTAAGACTACCTATAAAGATACCTAAGACTACCTATGAAGATACCTGAGACTACCTATAAAGATACCTAAGACTACCTATAAAGATACCTAAGACTACCTATAAAGATACCTAAGACTACCTATAAAGATACCTAAGACTACCTATAAAGATACCTAAGACTACCTATAAAGATACCTAAGACTACCTATAAAGATATATAAAGATCTAAGACTACCTATAAAGATACCTAAGACTACCTATGAAGATACCTAAGACTACCTATGAAGATACCTGAGACTACTTATAAAGATACCTGAGGCTACCTATAAAGATACCTGAGACTACCTATAAAGATACCTGAGGCCTAAGACCCTGTGGCATCGATTACCGAGTGCTTAGGCTGTCGGACTTGGGGGTCATGAGGTCCAAGATTCGAATCCGGACAAAACTAGGTCCGACGTTTTGTTCATTTGGAAAGACTTTTAACACAATATTCTTGTTTTCTCCACTTGACCCAGGTGCAAATGAGTACACGACAAGCACTAGTTTGGGAGTAATCACCTGCTCCAGACTAACGGTCGGTTCAGGAGGTGATTAGTATCATCTGTTCCTCTTCACGCTATAGAAACCGGGGTAAGCTCCAGGTCTGTGTGCTGTAATGGCATTCAAGAGACCATGAATGTTCATAAAGCACTACAGTCGGTGATAAGAGTTATCTAAAAGAGAAACGAAATCGTTTACAAATACATGTACCCAGAATTTACTTTGTACCATAATTGTAATTCAAGATAACTTTGTAAAGATTGCATATAATTTGATATAGATGAATTATTATCTATATATAATTAGGTAAAGCTACCTGTAAAGACAGTGGCGACGGAAGCCGAGCAGTTAGACTTCCCAATTGAGGATCGAATCCCAGCAAAGCTAGATCCGAAACTGTGTTCTTTGGGAAAGGTACTTAACACGCAACCCCTCCCTCCCCCTGTTCTGCCCAGATGCAAATGAGTACAAGCGCTAGTTTGGGAGTGAAATCTGCGTCAGACTAGCGTCCTGGCCAGGAGGGGATTATTATCACCTATTCTGCTTCACGCTACAGAAGCCGGGATATAAACTCCGGCTCTATAAGCCGTAGCGGCCTTGTAAGAAATTTTTTGGCTTTACCTGTAAAGATAGAAGGGATTTCCACAGGGCAGATGCATGGCTGACTTTACATCTCCGTCGTTTCTACAACAGAAATGGAACAATAAGAATCCCACATCTATACCGTCCTTGCTCACAAAGTAACGCGTTAGTCCGTGTCCGAACTCACTTGGACAAACCCCTTGCCGAAAAGATGCAATAGGAGCCTTTGGGCCACGTGACAGCTGCTGGTGTATGTATGGTAGTGGTAGACTTCTGCTTGGAACAAAAGTTGAGGGCCGTCATCGTGGTTGCCGAACGGACTCTCATTTCAATGAACTTGATGACATTGAAATCGTTACTTGGCGCTGAGTGAAAGAAGGTAGCGAGGATTGCGTTCATATTCTCTGTCTTCGCTGTTGAGTCCGCGCATCCGGAAGTTGGTTTGACCAAAGCATACGTGGACTGGGGCCATTCGGCTTTGTTACACGGGGTCCGCGTTGTTGTTGTTGTTGTTGTCGTTGTCGTTGTGTCTGTCGGTTTATGCGTCGACAATGTCGACGTTCGCTTTTCTATCACTACCGCGCACATATTTCTGATATCATGCTTCAAATCATCCGTTGTATTCTCAAGTTTGTGATCAATGAACTCTATCAACTCTTTTTAGTTGTTCCAATCTCCCTTGATAATGTTGCCTTGATTGATTCTCCTTTGTTTCCAGCTGATTGACTTTGGAAGCAAGTTGACGGTAGTCCTCCTTGCCTGCCGATTCGACTCTGGAAATGTTTCTCTCCAGATATCGCTTTGAGTCTCCAATCAAACTGTTCATGTCATCGTGAATTTTGCCACTCTTCAAATAAATTGACTGTCCTTCGTTAATCGGGAAATTTGAAAAAGCTAACTCATCTTTCGTTGCACTACTCGATTCCACCTCTTGTTTCAGGTTTGACACTTTTGTTCTTAGTTTAGCGTTCTCGTCTTGATATCGTTGTTTCATTGTTGTCAACTCAATTTATGTAAAACATTTTCATCATAGACATTTCTAACTCCAGTAACTGTTGCTTCTTTTCGTATCCTGATATAGCCGACTGAATACGTTGATCGACGTCATACTCGGTCAGAATTCGTTGCTTTATCATCATTGGTTTCGCGTTGACGTTGAAGAAGTTGTCATTCTTGTCATAGCCATCGACCTGACAGCCATAACCTCCAAGCGTGTCCTCAGTTGCGGTTGACCACGTGACCATCAGGTAGATCGTCTCACTCTCGTTGATATTGCTCGTAACAGTGATGTCATAGTTTTTTTGAAACGTTGTATTCGTTAAGATCCGAAGTTCTGCGAGAGAATGTTTGCCACCCATCGGATCCGGTTTGATAATCCGAATCTATTAAAACTTTTGACTTTGACCTTTGCCACTTTATCTAATTTGCACACTAGCTGCACATTTTGGGTTTTTCCCGGTGTGATTTCGTTCACGTTAGCTTCAAGAACCCATGCCTGGCTCATGGTCGCCATGATAGAAAGGACTGCTGCTACTGTAACTAATGACATATGGGCCATCTGTAGAAAGCAAACATGAAAAGAGTGCTCATTGAATCATTACCTCCACGAGCATTGACAGTAATATAAATAATAAACATTAATTGAGTTAATCAGTAATTTTCCTCTAAAAAAAAGAAAGAAGAAAAAATGTACAATGTATAATATGCTATTTGCTCACCCATCACAACCCTCTCCCCCCCCCCGCTCTCTTTGCCGGTCATTTAATTGAAAATCCGTCTTAGCAGTACACCAGCTTGTAACTGTAAGCCACTTCATACTAACACCTTGACA
>JAXRKP010000268.1:33100-80600 GCA_037039925.1 Doris montereyensis | reverse complement strand
CCTACATTTTCTATTCCTTGTCCTTTTTTCTGTGTTTCTGCAATGGCCAAAAATGTATACCTTGAATTTTTCCATTTCTTCAGCTAATTCTATCTCTTTTCCATTTATTGCCCTAATATTCCGCGTTCCAAAAAGCAGAATCCGTGTGTTTCCATGGCTAGTGATACAAATTACTATCGATAAGCCATGCCTATATCATTATATATTGAAATCACATAGTTATGGTATTCTTCTGAGTAAGCCCTACCTATAAAGTTTGTCATCGGAAACAACAACACAGAAACATTCAATTCAATGTAAAACAATCAAACAGCTTTATTCAGTTCGTGAAGGTCGTCGCCATATTGGTTTCATCAACTCCCCAACTGCTTGCCAGATTGACATTTTATCAACTAAACTAAACTCATACACAAAAAAATACACAACATTTTTTTTTCAATTAACAAAAAATCTAACCATCAAGGCAACAAATCATGAGGATGAAAGTACATACAAATGTAATTCAAGAAATAAAACCAATTTCATGTCAAAACATAGTACACATACTCTTTCATTTCAATTAAACATTAGTAACGGGATAATAATTCATAATCAATCCATTAAAACATAAAAGTCAGAATCAAGAATCAAATTCATCCGCAAACCTGAGTGGATGACATTTAAGAGTGGAATGTCTAACATTTTCATCAATCAGAGACCTGTGGATGACATTTAGTTCGAGTGGAATGTCTAACATTTTCATCAATCAGAGACCTGTGGATGGCATTTAGTTCGAGTGGAATGTCTAACATTTTCATCAATCAGAGACCTGTGGATGACAATTAATTCAAGTGGAATGTCTAACATTTTCTTCAATCACAGACCCATTCCCGTTTTCATTATTGGTAGCGTTTTCTTCGCTAAACACATGACCCTCAAAAGTCACACTATTGTCATGCCCACCAATGCTTCTACTGCTATACTTCACATCTTGGTCTACATTCACGTCATGAAAATAAATTACTGTCAAAATATAACCCATCTTCTTCTACATTGTTATTTTTCTCTGGTTCACGGTATTTCACAATATGGGTACTGTTTCTTTTGTAAGTAACATTTTGGGTCTCGTTCTGACTGAACACCACACCTATTTCAGTATTTCACAATATGGGTACTGTTTCTTTTGTAAGTAACATTTGGGTCTCGTTCTGACTGAACACCACACCTATTTCCAGTATTTCACAATATGGGTACTGTTTCTTTTGTAAGTAACATGTGGGTCTCGTTCTGACTGAACACCACACCTATTTCCAGTATTTCACAATATGGGTACTGTTTCTTTTGTAAGTAACATTTGGGTCTCGTTCTGACTGAACACCACACCTATTTCCAGACTTTTCAACCAAACGGTACGATTGTGTTTCATATAGCGTGTCTAGCTTCTGTTGGCTCTTTTGTCTTAAGATGACTCTATCCCCAAACTGTTAAATCTCATTCATCAGCATGTCTTTGTTGTCAGTGTATTCTTTTGCCATTGCCTTTGACCAAATGTCCCTATCTCTTACCTCGTCCTTATCCCATGTACATGAACTGTTAGAATACAGACTTAAGTCAGGCAGTTTTGTTTTGAGCTTTCTCCCAAAAACAATTCTGCAGGAGTTACACCTGTAACACAATGTGGAGTATTTCATAAATTTATTTCTTCCAGTCCTTACCGGAAGCTTTTGCAATGCGCATCCTTTTGAGAAGCGAGCGATTTTGTCTTTCCACTTGTCCATTTGCAGCAGGATGTAGAGGAGTAACAAGTCTCTGTCTTATATTACATGAGTATAAGAAATTCTTCATTTGTGAAGAGGTAAACTCAAGTGCATTGTCACTCATCAATGTTTCTGGGTAACCATGACTAAGGAAAATCTTTTGTAATATTTCAATCACGGTTTTACTGTCCTTTTTCTTAGCAATAGCTACCTCATAAAAGTTGCTGTATAAATCAATTACAACCAATACCTATCATTCCTCTTCCACAGGACCCAAAACATCCATACTGACCAATTCCCATGGCTTTGAAGGAAGTGGTTTGGGCTCTAGTGGTTCTGGTTTGGTGTACATTTACACAAGTTGACAATCATGACATTTCCTTATAAAATGTTCAACATCTTTATCAATACCATGCCACAACATCTCTATCAATACCATGCCACAACATCTTTATCAATACCATGCCACAACATCTTTATCAATACCATGCCACAACATCTTTATCAATACCATGCCACAACATCTTTATCAATACCATGCCACAACATCTTTATCAATACCATGCCACAACATCTTTATCAATACCATGCCACAACATCTTTATCAATACCATGCCACAACATCTCTATCAATACCATGCCACAACATCTTTATCAATACCATGCCACAACATCTATATCAATACCATGCCACAACATCTTTATCAATACCATGCCACAACATCTTTATCAATACCATGCCACAACATCTCTATCAATACCATGCCATAACATCTTTATCAATACCATGCCACAACATCTTTATCAATACCATGCCACAACATCTTTATCAATACCATGCCACAACATCTTTATCAATACCATGCCATAACATCTTTATCAATACCATGCCACAACATCTTTATCAATACCATGCCACAACATCTTTATCAATACCATGCCATAACATCTTTATCAATACCATGCCACAACATCTTTATCAATACCATGCCACAACATCTCTATCAATACCATGCCACAACATCTCTATCAATACCATGCCACAACATCTTTATCAATACCATGCCACAACATCTATATCAATACCATGCCACAACATCTCTATCAATACCATGCCATAACATCTATATCAATACCATGCCACAACATCTATATCAATACCATGCCACAACATCTATATCAATACCATGCCACAACATCTCTATCAATACCATGCCACAACATCTCTATCAATACCATGCCACAACATCTCTATCAATACCATGCCACAACATCTATATCAATACCATGCCACAACATCTCTATCAATACCATGCCACAACATCTCCATCAATACCATGCCACAACATCTCCATCAATACCATGCCACA
Source organism: Doris montereyensis (assembly GCA_037039925.1). NCBI lineage: Eukaryota > Metazoa > Mollusca > Gastropoda > Nudibranchia > Dorididae > Doris > Doris montereyensis. The sequence continues at coordinate 77,494 of JAXRKP010000268.1, read as the reverse complement.
ACATCTCTATCAATACCATCGCCATATTGGTTTCATCAACTCCCCGAACATAGAGATGCAAGAAGATTAAAAAAGTGCAACATTCATGATGGGGATAATGCGTGTTAAGTGTCTTTTTCAAGGAACACAGCGTCGGATCTAGCTTTGCTAGGATTCGAACCCATGGCCTCATGATTCCAAGTCCAGCACCCTATCCACTCTGCCACCGATGCCATACATTAAAGGTGGGGTACAACGATCAAATTCGGTTCTAGCTGGATAAATCGAAACTCACGTGCACCAGACACTCCATTTCCGGAAGGGGCGACATTTCCCAGTCCCTGGCGTCCATTAATCGTTTGTCCATAGCGTCTCTAGTTTTGTTTATCTTTTACCAGAACCACTTGACCATCAGGGAGGCCAGCAGGGAGATCGATGAAGTACGACAAACCTGCGGGCGTTGACGCACAGATACAAAATGATGTCAAGTGTCACATCTACTAAGGTAGTAATAGATTGAACTCTAGCCTGTTCATGTCGATACTGGCTCTGACGTCACTGGTTTAGTCGATAGTCAACAGACACGTAATATGACAAGTATTCACAGGTATGAGGAGAAGAGAGTTTTTAGATGTGAAAGTTAAAACCCGAATAGGTTAGAAAAGTGTCTATATTCTTGCTCTATCATATATTTACACAAGTATGCCCGTAGACAATGATGATTATGATTACTCTTTTACCACATTCTTTTTCTTTTCAACGATGAACTACTCAGTATGTTGCTAGGTGCACGGTGATATCAAGTTCCGGTAGAGTATTCGATACTTAGGTTAGGCGGGCTTTTCATTGCAGATCTAACGGGCGGATATGAAGGAAGGATAACAACAATAAAAACAATCGTGGATAACAGGCTAAACACTCTTATCCCAATCAATTAAAATACTGTTTTGATCCAAGGATGTATTCGCTAAGAACCTAAAGCAGATATTCAAAATCTACCTTTGAAATATGGCGGTTGTGGGTGTAATGGTTCCTGGGTTATAAGCGGTCTGACGAAGAAATTGTGCTCTATTTCAGTCATGCACGTTGATTGTACAACATACCACCATAGCATAGCCATAAAGTTGTTCTTTCTATTCTGACCTGAACAGAAATCAGAAAACAATACAACCTTTTTCTTTCGTTGCTCAGCTTGCTCCTGGAGGTACTTGAACACACAAGAGGCAATTTCGATGGAACCTCTTTTTGCTTGACTCTCGTTCCATATGTAATTCTTACCTTGTTTTGTCCCGGCTGTGAGGTTGTATGTATTCATTTTTTGCTTGTAGTACAAACAGGATTCATTGCATTTTGATGTTGGCAGCACTTCTTCTAGGTCAAAGGTCGCTGCAACTACATCTCCCATGTTGCTTATTTGGATTTTCATGGCCTCTTTATATTTCCGTATTGTTTCAACATCTTCTTGATGTCTATTATATTTTCTTGATCATCCCACCGATCTTCATCTGATTTCTGTAAAAATGTGCTGCAAAAATCACAAACATCTTTCTTGGGTCTATGAAATCCAATATTACAGAAATTGTAGAAAATATATTTGTAGATTGTCAAACTACTTGGCGCTTTTTCGATGCTTTTCCTCTGTTCACAGTGTAGAGAATGCATTTTTTGCAGACTAAGCCCAGCTCCTAAATATCTCCTCTGTGTGCTTTGACGACAATAATGTGATTCGACAGTGGAAAAAGATTCAATGCGTTTTTTTATTGCTTCTCTTTCTTCGTCATTCCGGTTCCATCTACTCTGATGTTTTCCTCTTCTATATTCAGCTGTCATTTCTATACAATTTATCTTGCCTAAAGCCGTTGTGACTCTTTTCTCTGATATGTCAAGAGTATCCAGAAAGAATGTCTTGCACACTGACACATTTCCATCCTCCTTCGGCAATGACCAAGTCCGAGTATTCTTTCTTCTACTTTCCTTGCCTGTTGTCCTTTTTGGTAAGCTTTCCTTTATGTTCAAACTTTAAAAGTCCCATTGGCGCTGGTTGTCACCTAGTCCCCAAAATGTGTGGAAAATATTTTCCCTTTCCTCTCGACAAAAGCGTTGACGACATTTAAGTTTGCATCCTGTGCCACGTCCAGGTTTTAAAAGTCTTCGCTGCACCACTTTTCCTTTCTTCGATATAATGTACTCGTCGCCAGCGTTCCTTTTCCTCTTCCTCTTATTGCTTGTCAATTCTTCTTGAGGTTTTCTTTTTCTTCGTCCTCTATGTTCCCAAGGGTCTTCTTCTCTTGTTTGAACTAATCCCAGGGTGGTATCAGTCAGACCTTGTGGATTTTCACGGGGTGGTTGAACTGTGTTGTCTAGTGGATTTTCAGTCAAGCCTTGTAGATTTTCATGGAGTGGTTGATCTGTATTGTCTGGTGGATGTTCAGCCAGATCTTGTGAATTTTTCACGGGTGGGTTGAACTGTATCGTTTGGTGGTTTTTTCAGTCAAGCCTTGTGGATTTTCACGGGCTGGATGAATTCGTTCTGGAGTCATAATCCGATGACGTTTGATAATATAAGTGGCACTGAATCACTGTCATACTCCTCTTCATCGTTTTGGTCAAATGATTTGACTAGTTGTAAAAGCTCCTCCTCGTCTTCCGTACTCCAAAGAAGAGATTCTAGGGTAGACCCACACCGGCGTTGGGCCCGACGGTCAGACCGGACATATTTCCGTGGGAAAAAATGCATTAGTAGTGTCAGGTAACAAAAAACGACGATCCACCCACACCGAAACCCGACGTCCCGGAGCCGACTTTTTAGGAAGAACGTGTTCATTCCACGCCGTCCGTCGGGCGAAATGGGAGACAATTTTATAGGTTTTTCCTATACAAATTATTTCCTTTTCCTGCCACATGTCTATTAATAGCATTTTGCAATCTCAAGCGGTGGACTGGAGGATGCATTTCTCAGAACTTGGTCGGTTGACAATGGATGACGAAGCATTGATTCTTTGCGTACAGCATCGATCGTCTATTTACAACAAGAAAGACCCGCTTCATCACAACAGAGGATATATCCAGACCAAAAGGGGAAGGGTGTGGGGGGGAGGGGGTAGTGGGGAGGAATGACGACAACGAAGGAAAATAACCACACCATGTGTGCTTGGTTAAAAGCATCCGATGAAAATACATAAGTGTTTGCCATGCATACTGAGACAATCAATAGAATTCTTAAAATCTTCTTTGTATTGTTGCCATTGAGCTGTTCCTTTGTTTCACTTGTTACGACATAAAGAGGTGAAGAAAAAAACATAGCTTCTTACCAATGGCAAGCATTTCCACCATTCTGGAGAATTGACATCATTTATTAATTATGTGCAAGTAATGCTGGATTTTTCGTTACCCCGCATTCTTCGAGCCATTCAGTTTCATGAATGCGGGAAAAATTACGGTCGGTATATTCACTCCATACAGTATTATAGTATTATAGGAAATTTTGAGAGAAAATAATCTCTGACAAGGTTTGTTTGAGGTGTTTAAAGTTCAATTCAATAGCTACAGCCTCCTGAAGTGATTTTTTTTTTTTTTGGCTTTGGAGTTTAGGTTTTTGCTTTTAGTATGTACATGAGTAACTGTCAACATACAGCCATCCATTATTATTGAAAAGTTTGTAGCGTCCTTGATTGCCATAGAAACGGCCGCCATCTTGGATTTCGACCCAATTTTCAAAATCTATCTCCTCCCTTAGTTATGACTAAAATCACTCAAAACCTGTGCAGATTGACTCTTCCATACAATATCTAAAGAGTGACGTCGGCTTTTGTTTTGATAGTTTGGATAGGCTTTTTTTAATGAATGTTTGAAAACACATAATCGTGAATATACGAAAACGGCGTTTTATTACAAAAATAATAATTAATTTCTCAAAAGTTTACAATAATATATCAAAAATACACGTCGTAATTCTATTAACATTGACAATAGGAACGTGTGTGCCAAACATAATACAAATCGTTCGGTAAATGGCAGAGGAGATAGAATTTTAGTGGGGAAAAATACATTTCGAGAAAAATGCAAGTAAAAAACTCAAAACAAACGTTTCAGACAGATTTCCCTTAGTCTCTGGCATTGTTACTAATGTAAAGAGGATTATAAATCTAGATTTAGATGTGCATTGTTGTGAAAACAGACGTCAAAATGACCAGTTATTTTTATTTTTACCCCCTCTATATATCCTATGCTTGTACGCGTGTTTGCATACATACTGACGCGCAACGCCTCTTACTCTTACATCACACAGCGACGGGCCGAACCGACTAGCGGTGTCGGCAGAAGCCAGGTGACCTCCGTGTTGCCACATTTGGCGATTAGCCGCCGATATACGAGTTTTTATTGCCATCTTCTCAATCAGTGTTAGGGTAATTTACGTCAAAATTTTGACTGTTTTTTTTCCTATCCTCGCCTGAAAAATTGTTGTGAAAAGAAAATTATACGTCGTATTTGGACATTTTTATGCCATAAACTTGAAGATAAATGACCGTTCTACTCGAATATGCAAAGAACAGATAATCAACCTTTTGGTCCCAAACTCGCCAGTTTAGATGGCGCCCCCTCCCTCCCCCAATTGAAGCATTGAATCCAATAATTTAACTTTCACAGAAGGAAACTGAAAAGGTCAGGAATGAGTAGCCTGGAGAAAGATTATTTGGGGCATCTAAACGCATACATCGAAAGGTAAAATGGAAACTGATAAGGAAAGAAATGGAGAAGTCTTTTAAGTCTATAGATCTACTCGTAATATATTCTTTTCAGTGATGGTCATTGGGGCCCATAACGCTGACCAAGAAAATTTGATGATAAAATTATCATGGTTTATTAATCAAGAAAAATAGCCCACCACTGTTGCTACGAAATGTACCCCTCCGCCCCCCCAACAAAGGCGTCTAATATATATATATATATATATATATATATATATATATATATATATATATATATATATATATATATATATATATTTATATATATATATTTCCGGTTTCTCCAAGAATATCGAAGTACCGGTACTTTTATTGAATTTTAGCACTAAACAAACAAACAAGACAGAGCCACAACCAAACCGTCTGTAGAATACTATAATAAAAATAATGTAATGACACAAGATAATATGAAAGCCCCATAGGAACAAAGACGAGACAAACACAAGGAATAGACAGAAAGAAATGCTGGCCACCATGGGGATCGAACCCGCGACCTCTGCGTCGGCACCCATCGCCTCGCCATGAAAAGAAAGCGTGCTACCAACCGACTAGCTCACTACGCTCCCTCTTTCTTTTCAGTGAACGTAGTTAGCTCGATTGCTAGCACGCTTTCTTTTCATGGCGTGGCGATGGGTGCCGACGCAGAGGTCACGGGTTCGATCCCCAGGATGGCCAGGATTTTTTTCTGTCTATTCCTTGTGTTTGTCTCGTCTTTGTTCCTATGGCTTTCATATTATCTTGTGACATAACTTCTTCCGACATGCCCTTTGCCTCACTACTTGTCTATAATAAAAAAAATAAAAAAATAGCTCTCCCGATCTCCGGCTGTGTGGTTTGTTTTGTCTTGAGAGTTCGCATTTAGTCGACCGACCTGTTCGCAATGCATGTGCTTTAGTCCAGTGCACAGATGTTTTAGTGTTCTGTGGTCCAGTGTTAGTGTACTTAGGTCGCCGGTGTCCAGTGCTACCGAAGACCGACAATCTGGTCTCTGGTGCTACTCAAGTGTCGTAGGCTACCGGTACGCCATCCTCAGTCGGTGAGTGGAGATTAGAATTTCTGGCCAACTTTTGACCATGCTGGACTGGCTTGTTTCACCTACCGGTTTCTGACACATTGAAAAAGAAGAAACTGCCGATTCGCCACATCAGATAGTTTGAGAAGGCACTGCATGTATTAAGCTATAAATCAGCTGTCGAGGTGGCACTCGAGGGATTCCCCTTGCAAGCATCCATTCAGATTTCACCGTTTTCGCGCGAATTTTGTTGTGATACTGATGATAGCCGTTATAGTGATGCTGGTACTTTTAGTTAGTAGTAGTAGTAGTAGTAGTAGGCAGGGAGGCTTAGGTTGTGACTCATCTACGCCAAAGAGAAACTTTCCCCACCAAAGCGAACGTTGTTCTCTCCTCAACATCTCAGAATTGTTACCTTACTGTGTTTTTATACTGTGTAATTTTCATTGGCGTGTTGTTCTTCAAAATACTGTGTAACGCATCATTCGCCCCCTACATAGCTTAAAGTAAAATAAAATATCCATACTCAGCGTCGAGCGGATTATTATTCATGTAATCAGGAGTGAAGTTCTGATTTTACTATGCTTATACTATGCCTCAATGATTAGGTGTTATTAGTATTAATGGTTTGATATTTTCTTCGGATTTTAATCATCAAATATCCATTTAATTTTTACAGCCTTTTATCTACTTCTATCATATTATGTGAAAATCGTGTAGCTATCTTACTCCTAGAACATGAGTTGTGACCATGTACCCCTTTGCTACCGCAGGACTCCCTGGCCTTATCAGAGTTATCATGATGGAGCATTCCACTGTTACGCATAGCAGTCTTGTGAATGACTTGTGCCGTGTGTGTGTGGGCAACGCGTTAACACAACAGCAAAAGAGACAGCATTTTTCCAAAGCTAAATGCGTTTCATTCAAGCACGAACTTATATTTTATTTTGATATCAACATTGATACCGACATCGAAGGGTGTCATTCTTCTTATGTATGCTTAAAATGCAAGAAACGAATAAATAACTTAAAGAAGAGAACTAACAACAGCAAGGCTCGGGAAACAGCGATGAGTCTGAGTCAAAATTCACAGCATATTTGGACCAGTCATAATGCTGATCTTACAACAGGAGACGAATGCTCCGTTTGCCGTCATCATGCCCAGCTCAGCCTAGGTCTCCTGAAAAAACACAAAACAGCTCTATAGACAATGTTGTCTGAAAATGTGTCATCATCCAGTAGACCCACATTTACAAACAACATATTCCTCATTGACTTCAAGTATGTCAGTTACCCGTACACTACATTACCTGCAAACTGCAACCATGAGCCTAAAGCACAATCACAATCAACAGCAGATATATCGCTTAAACTTAAATCACAGATGACAGAGAAAAGATACACTTACTTCAAGAAATACAATATCATATTAATACTATTATTACAATCTGCAGATTATGGAAATGCAATGTATTGTAGGCACATATTAAGTATTAAGGATATCTTATAATATTATGTTCGTTAACAGTTCAGCCGTGTTCTCACACAATGTAATTTTTTCTACCTCCTCAAGACTCTTTCAACCTAGATCTAATCTTTACATCTCCACGGGCTAATATTAATAAGCAGCCTAATACAAACGCAAAATTTGCTTAAATGGGAGAAATATGTTATATGCACACACACACACACACACACACACAAACGCAAACATTTGCTTAAATGGGACAACAACAAAACGCTAATCCTAAAATTTATAAAAGGCCAAAATCATAAATAATGAATGTGCAAAGAACCTTTATAATATAATGAATGTGCAGATGTGAATAATGAATTAACACACATTCTATTGCCAGACTAAAACAAACACACACACACACACAAAATGAATTCTTTATAATGAATGGCCTACAAAATTATCTAATGAATGTGCAAGGTGAATTCTTTATAATAGAATGTACTCAATGTAATTTAAAAGCAACATTAGAATGTGCAAAATCCTTTATAATATAATGGCCAAACAAAATAATGAATGTGCAAGGTAACCTCAGCAGATGAAAACCGAATCAAGGTGAATTATTATAATGAATGTGCAAGGTAAACCATTTATAATGAATGTGCAAGGTAAACTATTTATAATGAATGTGCAAAATTATGTATAATGAATGTGCAAGCTAGAATGTAAACTGAATTAATGAATGTGCAAGGTAAACTATTTATAATGAATGTGCAAGGTAAACTATTTATAATGAATGTGCAAAATGTATAATGAATGTGCAAGGTTTATAATGAATGTGCAAGGTGAATTATGTATAATGAATGTGCAAGGTGAATTATGTATAATGAATGTGCATGAATTATGTATAATGAATGTCCCCAAGGTGAATTATGTATAATGAATGTGCGGTGAACGAATGTGCACTTTATAATATAATGAATGTGCAAATTATTATAATGAATGTGCAAGGTAAACTATTTATAATGAATGTGCAAGGCGAATTATTTATAATGAATATGTCCAAACATCCCCCAACACGCACTCAAATATGTGAACAAATAGAATCAATGAATATGTCCAATAACATAGTGTTACACCATTTCTTCCATTGCGTTATAAGAGTTAGTTATAGTTGTCTTCACTGTTATACCGGTACCGTACTGTATATTATTATTCCTGTTACTGTTATTAGTAATATGTAATACTGTAATATGTCATTAGTGTCATTCTCGATACTGAAATACATGTACTGGCTTGTGTCTGTGTCGCAGCCTAGTCTGTGGACAAGACCGCCTCAGCTCTCTCTGTGATTTTCGCTGAAAGAAAGGATCCTCCATTTTTTTTCGGTCTCTGGCGATTGACCTATCTTATATAATATCTACATGAAGGCATAATCGATTACAGGTCTTCCCACATTTTTTTTCAGAATTTCATTTGCTCCGCTAGGCGGGAGAGGTCTTTATTCATCACCACCAAGAGAGCAGTCAATTGTTCTTCTTCTAAATTTGCTCTCAGATGTCATGAAGTAAACTCTCATTGCTTTATTGACGGGGATATCATCACATCTTATTTAAATGTGTCCTCATAGGTGCCAACGACTTGTGATACATTATTGAAGTACTGAAAACAAAAAGTTGTTTTTTAATCTTTTAAACTAGTATGGCCCATAGAGCCGGAGCTTATCCCCGGTTTCAATAGCGTGAAGCGGGGCAGGTGATAATAATCACTTCCTGGCCAGGACGCTAGTCTGACACAGATTTTAACTCCCAAGCTAGTGCTTATATTTTTATACCCATTTGCGCACCTGGGTAGATTGGGGGAAATTGCGTGTTAGTTAAGCGTCTTTCCCCAGGAACACACCGTCGGACCCTAGCTTTGCTAGAATTCAAACTCGGGACCTCATGATCCCCTGTCCGGCAGCCTAACCGCTCAGCCACCGACGTCACATTGGACTACTAGAACAACAGAACAATGTGTCTACAATAACTGATTGCTCATTCCATGGTAGCGTTCACAAAATGACTTTTTGTAAGTACCGGTACACATGTATACATTGTAGATCTATATAATAATTCATATCTTGTAATTTATTATAAGGAGGCTCGGTAGTCCAGAGGCAAAGTGTCGGTCTCTCAACCAAAAGGTTTTGAGTTCGATCCCCGACAATGGTTGACTTGAACAATTTGATTGAGTTGTTTTCGGGCAAAATCTACCCTCCTGGTCCCACGACTTCTGCGTCGGCACCCATCGCCTCGCCATGAAAAAAGCGTGCTACCAACCGAGCTAACTTTCACGGAGCGTAGTTAGCTCGGTTGGTAGAACGCTTTCTTTTCATGGCGAGGCGATGGGTGCCGACGGAGGGGGTCGCGCGTTCGAACCTCATGGTGACCTACTTGTAATACAATTAGTACATGTATTGACATTATAAGTAGGTCCAGTATTAGTATCAACGCTGTATTGTTATCTTTTCCATTATTATCATGTTAAGTACAAACTGTCTGCTTTTGTATTTTGTTCAAAATCGGATCAACGACAATAGAGTATATAAACGAAAACGAATCCGGTCCACTTTTTACCTTTACAGCAAAGCGTTATTGACAACGTGCCGGATGTGATATCATTGTCCATCCGTCACGTCTTGAAATCAGTTTCCAATGTAAACAAATTATGATGAAGTAGCCTAGACTAGATTTTCAGGAGATCGGCATTTTCAATTGAAAGTTTCAGCATGGTAAAAACATTCAAATGTCCACATTTAATATAGTCAATCACAGCATTTGTAACGAAGATTAGACAGTATATTCAGTGCAGATCTAGAGAAGAAACATAGTCATAGATTCCTTTAGATATCTAGATCTAGCAGCATTCCATACAGAGTGAGAGTGCAAGCCCGGTACCGCGGGTACCATCTGACCCGATGTGATCTGCGATCCTGATATATTCTAGGCCTAGTTAAGGTAATTCAACCACTCTCTACAGTGTTCACCGTCCTCAATGAGTTAAGTTAGGGGTAGTAAAATGAGAAGATCTAGATCTAGCTGATTTTAGAAAGTGTTGAATTTTTTTTAATTGACCTTTCTTAGTGATGACTTATATCCAGATATAGATCTAGAATCTAATAGTAGTAGTAGTAGTTATACGGACTGGCTTTTTGGCTTTTGGCCACCTGCTTTCCTAAAACCAACCGATTTAGAGAAATAAAGATGTTATACCTGGATGGAAACAATGGGAAGAGTTTGGATAAAAACTTCTAGACATCTACCAAGAAAATCAAAAGCTGTTCTGGGGTGGGGGGGGGGGTGCTGGCATGAAGAGCATGAGAAAGACCAAAGCATGCCCAATACGACAAATTAAGAATGCTAAAGGAGAAGTAATGAAAGATGACAGCAACGTCATGGAAACATGGAAAGATTATTTTCAACAATTACATAATCCTTCCAGAACGTATGAAACAAGGAGTACATATCAATTAGTAAGAGTAAGAAGTAATCTAGAGGAGACAGCTGAAGATTTAGATATATCAATAGAAGAAACTCAAACAGCTATAACAAAAGTGAAATTGGGAAAGACCCCAGGAGCAGATCAAGTTTATCCAGAAATGATTAAAGACCAAGGGAGAGAGGCAGACAAACTACTACATGCAATATGCCAACAAGCATGGAAGTCCAAACAGGGGCCAGACAACTGGAAAAAGGGAATGGTAGCACCAATACATAAGAAAAGATCAACTATGGACTGCTCAAACTATAGAGGGATATCACTACTTAGCGTACTAGGAACAGTGTATGCCAGGATACTGGAAATGAGGCTAAGGAAAAGAGTAGAGGATCAGATTGAAGAACATCAGAGTGGAAGAAGTGTACAAGATCACATATTTACAATTAGACAAATAATAGAAAAATTCCTTGAGAGAAACATTGACTTGCACCTGTGTTTTATTGATGTGGAAAAGGCATTTCACACTGAGAAAGGACAAACTATGGCATTCCTTAAAAGAACACAATGTAGAGCAAAATTTAATAGAAGCCATTAAAAGTTTTTACAATAAACCAACATGTGCAGTAAGAGTAGCTGGAAACATATCTGCAGTATGTGATGTAGATGTAGAAGTAAGACAGGGTTGTGTCGTAAGTCCTTTATCACATTTATGGATTCAGTCGCAAAGGCATCCTCAAAAATGAAGAAAGTGAATGTAGGTATGTGGAAGCTCAAACTAGTAAATGTATCAATGCTTTTCATTTACCGATGATTTAGTTATGTTTGGAAAATCAGAAAGTGACCTTCAGTCGAATATCAACATTATGAACAATGAATTAAATAAAAGAGGAATGAAAGTAAATGCAAAGAAAACCAAAATAATGCTAGTAACTAGGGAAGCTAACACACAAAATCTTAAATTGGGCAGGGAGAATTTAGAACAAATTCACAGCTACAATTACCTAAGGAAAACTAAGAGGAGAAATCAGCCAGAGAATCCAAAAAGGCAAGTGCAATATATAACCATCTAGGAAAGGCATTTGTAGGTAAACAAGAATTGTCAACAAAAACCAAAATGGTAGTATACAACACAGTTTATTGTCCTACTCTCCTCTATGGCAGCGAAACCTGGACCTTAGACAGTAGAGTACAGGCAGCTGAAATAAAATATCTAAGAAGAGTAATAGGGAAAACTAAAAGAAACAAAATCAGAAACACAACAGTAAGAGATAAAAACTAAGATAAAAATAAATCAATTGAGATGGTTTGGGTATGTAAACAGAATGAATGACAATAGAATAGCTAAATCAGTATACAGTGCTAAAGCCCAAGGTAAAAGCCCAAACGACAAATCTCAGAGAAAGTGGGAAGAAGATATAAAAGAGGCATTAAAGCATAAACGTTTAACTTTTTTTAAGGAAACAGAAAATGCCAGGACAGGGCATCCTGGAGAAAGATCATCTCGGACATCTGAGCCCATACATCGAAAGGTAGAATGGAAACTGATAAAGAAAGAAAGAAGCCAATGAACACTGGGGTGAAAAGTCAATCATAGACTACAGAATAGTTAGCAGTTCCCTTTTTTAACCCAATACATCCGGATGCACCCGATTAAAACGAAGTGTGAAGCAGCCGGGTGCACCCATTTGCGGCTGGTGAAAACCCTGTGAATGTCCCTTTAGTAGAACTTTTTTGCCATGAAACTATGCTAATAACTCTTTTACTTCTTCCTTCCTGGTGAAGAAGAGAAACGAAAATGAAAGTTGCCATTTACAGAAGATCGCTAGCAGTCTTAGTTTTTCTTCAAGATTTTGTTTAGATTACGATACTTTCAAAGGTACAATGGCGTTTCAACAACTTGGTCTTTAATCGTTTCTGGATAAATTTGATCTGCTCTTGGGGCCTTTCTTAGCTTGGTTTCTCGTACATCTGTTTGGATTTCTTCCATTGAGATATCTAAATCTTCAGTTATTTCATCTGGATTATTTGTTATTCTTACTGGCTGATCTGTACTCTTTGTGAAATATGGCATTTTTTAAATAAAAGAACATAATGTAGAACAAAATTTAATAGCAGCTATTAAAATTTTTTGCAATAAATTAACATGTGTGATGAGAAACTGGAAACGTATCTGAAGAATTTGATGTAGATATAGGAGTAAGACAGTGCTGTATTGTGAGCCATCTTTTGTTTATCACATTTATGGATTCAGTGCAAAGTCATCATCAAAAAGGAAGAAAATGAAGTGTGTTAGCTCAAACTAGTAAATCTATCAAAGTTTTCATTTGCTGATCGTTTAGCTCTATTTGATAAATCAGAAAGTGACCTTCAGTATAATATCAACATACTGAATAAAACTAAAGAGGAATGAAAGTTTTCCCAAAGAAAACAAAACAATAATAGTAACTAGGGACACAAATACACAAAACTTTATACTAGGCAGAGAGAAATTAGAACAAGTTCAAAACTACAATCTCCAAGAAGTAATGATTAACTCAGAGGGAAAACTAAGAGAAGAAATCAGCCAGAGAATCAAAAAGGCAATGATAATATAAAGCCATCTCAGAAACAAAATCAAAATGACAGTATGCAACACAGTTTATTGTCCTACCCTCCTATATGGCAGTCAAAACTGGTCCTTAGACATTAGGGAATACAGTAGAGTACAGGCAGGTGAAATGAAATATCTCAGAAGAGTAGTAGGAAAACTAAAAGAGACAAAATCAGAAACACAACAATGAGAGATCAAACAAAAGCAGATGGCATAAAAACTAAGATAGAAATAAATCAACTGAGATTGTTTGGGCATGTAAACAGAATGAATAAAAGAGAATAGCTAAAGCCCAAAGTAGAAGACCAAAGGGAAAACCTTGGAGAAAATGAGACAAAGATATAAAAGAGGCAGCAAAGCAACAAATTTAACTTTCACAGAAGGAAACAGAAAATGTCAGGACAAAGTAGCCTGGAGAAAGATCATTTTGGGCATCTAAACCCATACACCGGAAGGTAGAATGAGAACTGATATAAGAAAGAAAGAATGTGTCTTATAAGTTATAACGAAACAGCTGTCACAGATTGGGGGAGGTTTACTTATAGTAAATCAAATGATGAGCCCCATTAATAATATCATGTTTATGTTGACTTCATTGCCAAATGTGTGTTTAATTGGCTTGTGAGGGAAAGTAAGGAGGTTGTCTTTGTTGACTGAACCTGTCAATCTTATTATTATCAGGGAGGAGGCCCACAATAGGAAACTGACCATAACAAATGGAAAAAAACTAAAAAACTTACTGCAATCAGTGTCACTGAAAGTGAAACATGAATCCACTTTGAACAATATTATTTGTCCATAACAGTTTATTTATTAAACTTTTTCTTACCTCGATCTATAAATAGATCAGAGTTTATAATTCACATTTTTTTTTATTATCCACCATTTTTCAACAAAGTCAACAGAAGCCTTCACTAATTTGCATGGTGTAATATTTACTTTTTCAGCCCATATTTTATAATACTTTTGAGTCTCATCCCGGGATTGCATCCATGGATATGTTTTGTGAATCCAACAGATAGAATTGCGATTTAAAACTTTATAAACTCATGCAGGCCTTTGCTTAAAGACAGAAATGATGCTTTGCTTTTTTTTCATCAGATGAAATTGACCGTTACATGACAACAACGATGAAGAGAGCAATGCCTGTTTTGAAGGCCAAAAATGCTGGGTAATATTTCATTTAAGCAACTGTCCTGTAAATAGATGCATATCTGACTTAAGATGTCCTTCTAAACTGAGTTTGAAGGCATGAGTCTGTCTTTGTATGATAATGTGCACAAATTATAAAACTAGGATTTTTACAGAATATGTGCGCAAATTATAAAACTAGGATATTTACAAAATATGTGCGCAAATTATAAAACTAGGATATTTACAGAATATGTGTGCAAATTATAAAACTAGGATATTTACAGAATATGTGCGCAAATTATAAAACTAGGATATTTACGGAATTAAAATGCTTATGAGACTTAAGGACTCCAAATTCTTTCATTAAAATATCAAGTTTGCAAATTGAAATATGAAACATTCAAAAAATGATTTTTGGAAAGGTAATGTTTGTTTAATATAGAGGGAATTTGTATTTCATTATGAATGGTAGATTTTCTTTTTGAATGCTATCATGTGTTTTAGAAATGTATTTCAAATTTATCTATTTTAACTTTGATTCAAACATGGGTAAAATATTTCTTCAGAGAACAAGGTATTCGTTTTCGATGCTCACTGCCCAACACGATTCTTGACGTTCTTCGAGCAAGACCTGGCTGGACAGAAGTTACAACGTAAGCCTGGAATGTTGTTTATGTTGTATGTCCTACTTATGTTCACAAAATTTGTGGAACCTCTCTATTCGGGAACCCGGGGAATCAGGAAACCCGGCCAATTGGGAAGAATTCCCAGGGAACGGAATAGTTTCTATATATTTTACCTCTCTAGTCTAAACAGGAAAAGTCCTCGGCTAATTGGGACAATTTTTGCGGGCTTTGCATTGATTATCATCACCATTTCCCCCATATTTATTTATTCCAATACTCACTTTTTATCCCAATTTGGTTTCCGTGTTAGCAAAACATTAATTAGTACACCAGCATTAGTGTTACACTTGTTATACATTGCATAATGTGTACATGATGTCGCAAGTGCCAGTTCTTAACAGCCATAAGCCTGACACTCCAGACATCCATTAAGGTTTAAAAGCAGGCTTGAGCCAGACCTTGATCGTCGACCTAACAATACAGTGTGGTATTGACACGGGGCGGCGCTTCGAAAGTTGTGCACTGTCAGAGTCTTTTATTGCCGGCTTCATCCGTCAATCACAAGGATGGACACGAGAGGCAATTTTACAACCCACCATGCCTTCTTGATTACGTGTCTTATCTATCTACTGTCCAACGAAGATTGATTGTAAGTGTGAGTGACATCTTTGAAGAATGCCATCTTCATTTTGATCAACTGGTCCTGTGGCTACTTGTTCGTTTAATTCTGCATTTTGCCACTCACAGAAGGGCTTAGGTGCCTCAAACTGATAAGGGAAAACCAAAACCCTAGGTCCCCGGAACGATTTTACAATCCACAAAGACTTCTCGATTAGAGAGGTTACACTGTAATACATACCTGATTAATGTTTATATTTAAGTCACATTTTATGATAATCATAAACACAATAGTCTAGCTTTCATCATTGTTAGTATAATCAATTTCAGAACACTTCCCCTGTCTGAAAAAAATTTGTGAGACATGATTTGCTTATAAAACAGACTGTGTATGTTTAATATTTGTATTTGTGAAAGATCGCTTTGCATATAATTATATTGTAAGATTTATTTATTTTTTTAAACCCAGAAGAAAATCAAAGCAACAGCATTTACAGTTAATCATTTTACTTTACAAACTTATATTTGTTGTGCTAGTTTAGTTCCTGTCCCTTGCTTCTTTGGTGATATATTTAATATGAATGAAGCGTTTGAGGTAAAAAAAGCAAGTACAAGAAATACCAGCATATTATCATTGACACTAGATGTAAACTAATGTACAACAACGCACACTTCTATAGAAATGAGTGGGACTTCTGCTGGTGTGACAGAGATTGGCTGAACAACGTGGATGAGTCGAGATACTTTCCGAAAACTCCAAGATAAGCCATTTCAGAAACTTCTATGAGGTTCATCTTCAATTTAGAAAATTGCCAGCACTATTTTAATTCTTTACGTGTATTATTATTACTACTATTGTATTGTATGTTTTCAAGGAGGTGTCTTTTTTGTATAGAGATCCTTTTCTCACCTTTTCCCAAAAAGTAACACACTAGACAAAGGGTTTTCCTGTGTTGGTTATAGCACTTACCACTAGGCTATGAAATAATATTGTCTGTGTTTTCGTGGCTTCAATCTGTCATCATTCCTTTTCTCTGTACAGTTTCACTTTGCTCTTTCCATGTGAGAAGAGGGAAACGCACAAATTATGCTCGTTGTAATGACTATGAATTATGAATGATTTTCTTAATCAATGAGGTATTGTTTCATGTTCTCTTTATATGCATTAAGGATAATTAAAAAACAACAGCCAGGAGATAGACATTGAGCCTTGTCTTTTAATTTTTGTTTTTAATTTTTTGTCTTGTTGCTTGGAAGTTGTTGGTTTGGGGTTTTTGTTGGGGGGGGGGTGAAGGTGGCTGTTTTGTTTGTTTTTAATATATCTGCTGGGTAGGTTTAAAAAACACTGAAACAGTTGAAAAGGAGTGAGTTTAGAGTCAGAAATCCCCTTTATAAGTGCTTGATCATTTCTCCTCACATGAAACAGTGATTTTATTTCAGTGTTTGTCATCTACTGTCTAGTCTGTAGATCTTAGTTTTTCGTCTACATATTGTGTCATAGTGTGTGGCATGCAAGATTAATGCTTAACGTGGTGTTCACCCGCAGTGTGGATTAGGATTTTTCTTGTACCTACATTCTTACTTACGTCAACCCAGGCTCAGAGATGTTATATTATATTATACAGCAAATGAAAACTTTTGCACAGAATCAGAAGCAAATATTTTTATGTTGCAACCAAGTAGTTGCAACAGCCTATGAGACTGCATCATCTTCTCTTGCCACTCAATTTCAAACCCTGTTATATGGACACAAAATATGCACATTATCATTTTCACATCAGACAGACAGACAGACAGACGCACATGCACACACACACACACACACACACACACACTGTACTTTCTTTCTTTTTTAATGGTTTCAATCAATTTAATTGTACAAGTACTAGTCACTTCTTCCTTAAACATTAATTTTTAATTCTTTGTCAAAATCAGAAAACTAGACTTTCCTTCTACATGTTACGATATATGAGCAGTATTGAAATAAGACGGCAGACATGTTTGACTTTTCAACTTGTTCCTCTCCTTGTCTATATTTAGAAAGATAAAAAAATGTCTCCTTCATCATAGACGGTCGGCGGGCGCTTCTGGTAGGTTGGTATGTCCTATGTCTTTCCGTTCACTTATTTACCTGTCATTTATCTTGCTCTTTCCTTGTAATTCACCCTAAAATCACCACATATGGTGGACGGGGTAAATTCCAAACCAATCAATCAACATTCTCCTTTATCCTTGCATGCAGTGAGGGAGGTGCATGGGATTTTTACTGGACGGAGGCGTGGTGGATGAAAGAGCTTTTGACCGTGCTTACCTGCAGGATCAAATGAGAATTAATCATTTTAGAAACCATTATGAGGTAGGAGGCTAGTTTTTACTCCTTTCTTTATCTCTACCATATACCATAGTAAATATTTTCCTATTGGCACACACCCCTTTAATACCCCATGTTCTGCGATATGAAGGGAGAAAAGCGTTCGACAAGATTCAAGGCTATTCTATTCGCAAGATTATTTTAACTGATGTTAATGATTTTACGATGATTGATAGAAAAGTTTAAATTGCTTATTATCATTATCTCAGTTCATTCCCACGGTCAAAATAAAATCAAAATGATTTAAATGAGCCATATTTTCATGAACACAAAGAGGGGTTGAGGTCGGCTTCCTTTCCTGCATGCAGTTTTAACCAAGTTTCAATTCCCGAAGTTTAATTAAGAGGCATGAAATGATTTATATTTACACCTAAAAGCTGAGAGTTTCAAACAGCGTAATTTAAAAAAAAATTAAGATAAAACCTTCTTTTATTCTTGTGACATCACATAACAAATTGTGTTCCCAGTTAAGGCATTCTTTGAGTTCTGTGCTTTACATTTGTTCTCAGTTATATGGGGGAAATAAAGGGTTTTCATGTAATATTATCATTAAAAAGAAGTACTGATTTCAGGTTTATCTAGTTTATGATACCTTCTCTTTCAATGTAATGATGATATGAATAACACGCAATGTTAAACAAGGCATATACTTTAAATTAGATTTGTTGACTTTGCCCTCTATGGTGAGTGTTTTTTAGGTGTCTTTGACAAACAGGCCTTTTAAGCTTTAGTGTAGAAAAACAGAACTAATAGATGAAAGCAAAGCAGCAAAACTAAATTTATTGAAATTAAATCTGCCAAACGCTATTTATAATGTGTTTGATTTGTCATAGTGCAATCAATCATTAAAAACAGTTTTGAGATTTAAATGTTTTAAATTTAGTGAAATGTCTTAAACCAGTGGTTCTTAACCTGGGTTTGATCAAGCCTCAGTGATTCGGTGGGTTATTTTACATTATCCCCAACTGATACCGCTAAATTACGTCACTATAAGTGAATTCGCCTGAGATCAGGTTCCGCCTTAGTGCACGGTTTACTTGTCTCCCGGCGACAATGCACTTAGCTAGAGACTATGGTTCCTCCAACAAGGTTAAGAACCACTGTGATAAACGTTTCATGCAGACATTTTAAATTTTCATCTCTGAGCCTGAGTGACAGCTTGATGTGGTTGCTTTTGTCCAATTCTTTTCTTCCTTGAACATTTAATCAGTCTTTATGATTTGCTTTTGCTTGTTAAAACATTTTGACTTTTTACTCATATTATTGATTGTACTGGCAACAAGATTACAAATAAGATAATAATAAGAGCAAAAATGTGATGCCTGTTATTTTCTGAAATTCTGAATCAAGCACGCTCTTCTCCCACTGAGCATCAAAAACCAATATTATAAAAATAAAAATGTTACTGCATTAAAATGATAAAAGAGAATTTTAAGTTCATAACACAGAGCTTCAGTTTTTTAATTAATGTTAATAACTCTATTATATAGCTGTTTAAATTGTATTCCTTAATTTTATGTATATATATATATATATATATATATATATATATATATATATATATATATATATATATATATATATATATATATATATATATATATATATATATATATATATATTTATTTATTTATATATATATATATATATTATACATGAATATTTGAGAAAATGTAAGCTATTACAAAATTTAAACTAGTTTAAAGAACAACAGTGAATTGCTCTTCTCTATTTTTTTGTTTGTTTGATGTGCATATGATAAGAAACTAACACTGGGTTATGGGTATAGGTTATCTCAAAGACAGAAGTTTGAGCATTCTGTTTTGGTACAACACACTATTTTCAATATTCTGGAAGGGGACTCGGTGGTCAAGTGGCAAGATGTCTGCCTCTCAACCAAACATTTGTGGGTTCAAGCTCGATATGCTAAAGATTTTCTAGAGATTTTTTCTCTTTCTCTTTATCCCTCTCTGCTTTCAGCATTCACTTGTTATTCTGATTATTAAGTGATAGGGGAAAACTTTCAAGAGGTAAATGAGGCAGATTTCTTTTTATAAGCAAAACAATGAATTGAAGAATAAATCATGATTCTTGTAAATGTCCTTCCCTTTAAGAATTGTACCATAGAAAGACATGTGTCATTTCATTTGATTTAGCTAGCTCTCAATCTATATTTATCAATTTGGTTGCCCATAATTGTACCTATAATCTGCTTTAAAATTATTATTTATTTTTTTAGCATTGATTTCAATAAATGTCATGTGTTTGCTTGCTCTACCTTCAGACATCTATCTGAGTGATTTTTCCATCTGTTAGAACATCTCATTTTGTTGTTGATAATATAATATTAAACTTTATTCCCAAGAGATTTCTGCCATTTAATTTTATCCAATTCATCGTCTTATTTCAGTTGACAAGGAAGAATTTGATGGCAAAAAATCTCAAGCGACTACGGAGACTAATTGAAAGGAAGAGTGGAAAAGACGAGGCACAGAAATATCCTTGACCCCATTTTAATGCATTACTTGTTACAAGATTAAATCATATTCTCTTGACGTTGTATGTATAGCTCTATCTATGCTGTTTCGTCCTTATCTTGAAAATATTGTTGTTGATTCTTTACATGAATCACAAAGAATCGGTTTAAATTAAAGTTGAAAGAAACAGCATTTCTCATTCACTTGACTGACATTCACTTCAGAAATAATCTTACCATTTTAAAATTTCCAAAAGAAATCTGTTAAAGTCGATAATTAATTTCTTAATTTCATGTTGTCGTTTCCTTAACTTTTTCTCAAATGTGACTTCTTTCCTTCAACTTATGAGTTGCCAGTAAGTTTGTTTTGGAACTTTTGTCAATTACAGTTATTTTCTTTCATGAGAAAAGTATTTTGAAAGCTTTCGTCATGAAAATATATTTCTGAACCACAGAAATCTGAACATATTATAGTCAATTTGAGTCATGATACAATGGTTAAAAAAAATTCCTTTGAAATCTCTATTTGGTTGTGAATTTCCTTTTTTTTATATTTCTTCCAAGTTGAATAAAGAACATTTAAAGTCAATAATGTAACTTTGTCAGAGTAATGAGCTGCTTGCACAAGATGTTGAAACTGTGTTAACGTGAAATACATAAAACCACAATAAGATATTATCAATGCTTCGGGTTTGGTTTTTTTTGCAGTCAGAATATCACATTTTTGTGGATGAATTTTTTTTTTTGCTGTCAGATTATCACATTTTTGTGGATGAATTCTTTTTGTGCAGTCAGAATATCACATTTTTGTGGATGATTTTTCTTTTTGCAGTCAGAATATCACATATTCGTGGATGAATTCCGTAAAAGCCCAGGAAGCATATGGATCATGAAACCAATTGCCAAATCTCAGGGAAAGGGCATTTTCTTATTCAAACGACTGAAAGACATCACAGACTGGAAACGTGTAAGTTAAATTAATTGTTTTACTCTTGCTATCCACAAAACTATAAAGAAACTAATGAATAAGCCAACGGCTTTGAAATGAGATATATAGGATGTGAATCAAGGACTTCTTTAAGTAGTACTTGGATAGAATTATATATAGAATCCATTATTTTTCTATGAATAGAGAAGTAGGGTATGGTCATGGTGACAGATCAAAACGTTATTCCTAAAACAGTATTAATTGTACATTGCCATGAAGTTCAAAACATACAACTTTGTATAGATGCACTTATAGATACAACATGACATAGCATAACTGTAAACATTGTGTTTAATTATAGCAACATCAGTCCGTTTATCCAAATGCCTATTAAATGTAGTCTTTGCTGTTATTGTCATTCATAATAAAGATAAAGATAAAGATGGATTTATAGTCGTATCCCACACACAAATGCAGGCTGACTGACTGTTCATCATTTATCGCTCAACAGACCATTTCATTCAAAGGCTTTCTCAACTCCCTAAGGAGCATATAGTACAGCAGCCTGTTAGGCGCTTTGTACTAACACTTTGACAAGGTCTTTCTTTACCTATATTTGAGTACTCATCCACACCTGAATCAAGAAAGGAAAGTAGAGGGAATTACCTTTCCTAAGAGTACAATGTTGTGGGAAAAACACCTTGTGTTGGTCATGGGGTTTGAACCAGTGTCGTCGTGATTATAAACTCATAACACTACGGTTTCACTACAATGCCTCCTAATCATAATAAAATAGTTGTATTTCATTTTATTTTACAATAGTGTCACTTCACTCATACACGTGACATTGCTGATGACGCTAAGAATTTCACTGCAGGATGAAACCTGTTACAAAAAGAATCACCAACTTCCATTGCTTATCTGTGGTTAGACGTTGTTTCCTGAACCTTTCGTTCGGACAAGCACACAGTCAGTTGCCATTCACCCTGCGTCTGTTGTTGTGTTTCGGAGCCAGACTTATACATATCTTGCTCCCACTCTCCAATTGGTCTTCCTCTTCCTCTTTTGACTTTTGCCTTCAACTGAAAAAAGAGAATAACCTACAGAAGTATTGTGGTCCTTCCCTCTCTACGGAAACACTTTTTCGTTTGCAAATGTTATGAACAACATTTTCAGTTTAAGAATAGAAATAAAATTCAGGTTATCTTCTAATAAAAAGGAAAATGCTCTTCTTCTTTTTTTTTTTTCTTCTTCAGGGTGTTGACTATCAGCCTCTGTTGAAAAATGATGACGGAACGTCACAGACTATTGAAACCTACGTGGTTCAGCGATACATAGAAAACCCTTACCTCATTGGTGGACGCAAATTTGATATTCGAGTTTATGTTTTGGTGACATCGGTAAGTGCTCTTACAATTGTTACATTATAAGGAACAATATGGAGTGTTTGCTTTGGGTAAACAGTTCCTCCTAAAGCAGAAAATTTACTCAGGGTTTAGCATAGGGCAATCTGGAGACGACTCTGATTTTTTCTAGGCATATGGCATAATTATATTATTTTTAAGTCTATTGAACACAAATTAGTCTACTCATTGATGCTAGCTTACAGTCTATTGAACATGAACTGGTCTACCCATTGAAGTTAGCCTACAGTTTATTGAACATGAACTAGTCTACCCATTGATGATAGCCTACAGTCAATTTGAACACAAATTAGTCTAATCCATTAATGCTAGAATAGTAATAATTATTATAATAATAATAATAATAATAATAATAATAATAATAATAATACATTTATAGAATTCCTGACATCCACCAAAGGTGCTCGATAAAAAATAATAATAATAACAATGTACAATCAAAAGCACAAAAGATTTTGAAATCCCAAACAATTTACAAACAAACCTTGGAGCATCACAATGAAAAGCCCATGCAACAGCAATAAACAAATATTTGAAATTCACGGTGATAATAATAATAATAGTAATAATAATAAAATAATAATTTGAAATTCACGGTGAACCTTCTCCAGTGTCAATAAAATGTAGATCTGAACAGTTCTGTCTTTAAACATTTCCTACAAATGTCCATGGATGGGGGAAGTCTTTGTAAAAAAGACATATTGTTCCAGAATACAATTTACTGATGACAGAACTAGTCTACCCATTGATGCTATCCTACAGTGGATTGAACACAAACTAGTCTACCCATTGATACTAGCTTACAGTGGATTGAACACAAACTAGACTACCCATTGATACTAGCCTACAGTGGATTGAACACAAACTAGACTACCCATTGATACTAGCCTACAGTGGATTGAACACAAACTAGACTACCCATTGATACTAGCCTACAGTGGATTGAATACAAACTAGTCTATTCATTGTTGCTAACCTACAGTTGTTGAATACAAACTAGTCTATCCATTGTTGCTAACCTACAGTCTGGATTGAATACAAACTAGTCTATTCATTGTTGCTAACCTACAGTCTGTTGAATACAAACTAGTCTATTCATTGTTGCTAACCTACAGTCTGTTGAACACAAACTAGTCTATTCATTGTTGCTAACCTATGTTGAATACAAACTAGTCTATTCATTGTTGCTAACCTTGAATACAAACTAGTCTATTCATTGTTGCTAACCTACAGTCTGTTGAATACAAACTAGTCTATCATTGTTGCTAACCTACAGTCTGTTGAATACAAACTAGTCTATTCATTGTTGCTAACCTACAGTCTGTTGAATACAAACTAGTCTATTCATTGTTGCTAACCTACAGTCTGTTGAACACAAATTGTTGCTAACCTACAGTCTGTTGAATACTATTCATTTGTTGCTAACCTACAGTCTGTTGAATACAAACTAGTCTATTCATTGTTGCTAACCTACAGTCTGTTGAATACAAACTAGTCTATCCATTGTTGCTAACCTACAGTCTGTTGAATACAAACTAGTCTATCCATTGTTGCTAACCTACAGTCTGTTGAACACAAACTAGTCTATTCATTGTTGCTAACCTACAGTCTGTTGAATACAAACTAGTCTATCCATTGTTGCTAACCTACAGTCTGTTGAATACAAACTAGTCTATTCATTGTTGCTAACCTACAGTTGTTGCTAGTCCTCATTGATGCTATCCTACAGTCTGTTGAATACAAACTAGTCTATTCATTGATGCTATCCTATAGTCTGTTGAATACAAACTAGTCTACCCATTGATGCTATCCTACAGTCTGTTGAATACAAACAAGTCTACCCATTGATGCTATCCTATAGTCTGTTGAATACAAACTAGTCTACCCATTGATGCTATCCTATAGTCTGTTGAATACAAACTAGTCTACCCATTGATGCTATCCTATAGTCTGTTGAATACAAACTAGTCTACCCATTGATGCTATCCTACATGCTGTTGAACAGGAGAACACAAACTAGTCTAGTCTACCCACTGATGCTTGCCTATTGAACAGGAGAACATAAAATAGATGATGCTATCCTACATGCCTATTGAACAGAGAACATCCTATCTAGTCTGATGCTTGAAACATGAGAACACAAACTACAAACTGATGCTATCCTACATGCCTATTGAACAGGAGAACACAAACTAGTCTATCCTATGATGCTATCCTACATGTTGAACAGGAGAACAAAACTAGTCTACCCATTGATGCTATCCTACATGCCTATTGAACAGGAGAACAAAACTAGTCTAGTCTACCCATTGAAACAGATGCTATCCTACATGCCTATTGAACAGGAGAACACAAACTAGTCTAGTGATGCTATCCTACATGCCTATTGAACAGGAGAACACAAACGATCTAGTCTACCCACTGATGCTATCCTACATGCCTTATTGAACAGGAGAACACAAACTAGTCTACCCACTGATGCTATCCTACATGCCTATTGAACAGGAGAACACAAACTAGTCTATCCCCACTGATGCTATCCTACATGCCTATTGAACAGGAGAACACAAACTAGTCTAGTCTACCCACTGATGCTATCCTACATGCCTATTGAACAGGAGAACACAAACTAGTCTAGTCTACCCACTGATGCTATCCTACATGCCTATTGAACAGGAGAACACAAACT
This sequence comes from Doris montereyensis, assembly GCA_037039925.1. Taxonomy (NCBI): domain Eukaryota; kingdom Metazoa; phylum Mollusca; class Gastropoda; order Nudibranchia; family Dorididae; genus Doris; species Doris montereyensis. The sequence continues at coordinate 51,963 of JAXRKP010000268.1, read as the reverse complement.
AGTCTAACTGATGCATCCTACATGCCTATTGAACAGGAGAACACAAACTCTAGTCTACCCACTGATGCTATCCTATTGAACAGGAGAACACTAGTCTATTGCTATCCTACATGCCTATTGAACAGAACACAAACTATTCAGAACTGATGCAAACTAGAACAGGAGAACACAAACTAGTCTACCCACTGATGCTATCCTACATGCCTATTGAACAGGAGAACACAAACTAGTCTAGTCTAATACTGATGCTATCCTACATGCCTATTGAACAGGAGAACACAAAACTAGTCTACCCACTGATGCTATCCTACATGCCTATTGAACAGGAGAACACAAACTAGTCTACCCACTGATGCTATCCTACATGCCTATTGAACGGGAGAACACAAACTGATGTATCCTACACATTGAACAGGAGAACACAAACTAGTCTAGATGCTCCTAATGGAACGGAGAACACAAACTTGAAGATTGAAGACAAAAAAAAACAAATCAAACTTGTCCTTTCCCTAGTACTTAATTTCCCACAGGGTTGAGAGAAACGGCGGAACATTTCATTAAGTTGGCATGTTCAAGACTAACCAAGGAAAACAATTTTCCTGTGTTTTGACTATGCCCACGTCCACCCATAATTTATTCTGTATTTGTTCTAAAAAATAGTTTGTAAAATTTTATGGTGGCTTGGTTTAAAAGCCTATTCTGATTTTACAATTGGCCTTTACTTCCGTTATTAGAAGAATGTTAATTCTTTGTTGTTATGTTATACACGTTTTGATTTCGTAAAATGCTTGAATGTGTGTAAGCTGTTAAATGTGTGAAGAATAATTTGTTTATGGTAGGGATGATGTGTTGTATTTAATGTTATTGTATTGAAGGGATTGTAACGCCAAAACAATGTGCCACTTTTGGACAATAAAGTTGTATCTTATCTTATCTTATCTTATCTTATTGTATGATCCAAGGTAATTTCTTACGTTATCTATGTTTTTATGTTCTGCAGTATAACCCTCTGAGGGTGTGGCTGTACAGAAGTGGTTTTGCGCGTTTCGCCAACACTCGCTATTCCCTTGATTCCATAGATGATACTTGTATCCTTTCGTCATATCTGTTGTTGGTTTGTTTTTTTTTGTTGGGTTGTTTTGTGGGTTTTTTTGCCCATCACATATTGAAATGCTTCCCTAAACAGAGAGGTGCAAATGAAAGTATTGAGAGAGTTTGATCACCGAAGAAAAGGTCATTCTCATGAGAACTCAGCCCAAAAATGGCGGAGTTTCCCAAAATAACTCCAATGACCGACAGTAAACCTGCTCCCGAGAGAGAGTTAAGCGAGTCTCGGCATGGAAAGGGTGGCTCCCTATTATCACCCAATGTAACACAGTGGAGCCAACCCGATCGCCGATGGATGGGTTAAGCCGCAGGGACCCACAACTGGCCCCAAGTCATCTGAGGCCGTAAGCTATGAGTCTCCGTAACAAGGGTTCTCTAAAGAACTCATAAATGAATCCACTTCGTTACAAGGGTTTTTTAAAGAACTCATAAACGAGTTACAAGGGTTCTCTAAAGAACTCATAAACTCCACTCCGTTACAAGGGTTTTCTAAAGAACTCATAAATGAATCCACTCTGTTACAAGGGTTCTCTAAAGAACTCGTAAATGAATCCACTTCGTTACAAGGGTTTTTTAAAGAACTCATAAATGAATCCACTTCGTTACAAGGTTTTTTTAAAGAACTCATAAATGAATCCACTTCGTTACAAGGTTTTTATAAAGAACAAAATGGGGGTTCTCCAAAGAACTCATAAATGAATCCACTTCGTACAAGGGTTTTTTAAAGAACTTATAAATGAACCCACTTCGTTACAAGGGTTCTCTAAAGAACTCATAAACAAATCCACTCCCTGAAAAGAAGAAGAAGAAGAGAGAATGAAAATTGAATATAATATGTTATGTTATCTTATCTTATAATCGTTTCTTCACTCATTTTATATGTGGCGTCGGTGGCTGATGCGGTTAGGCTGCCGGACTGGGGATCATGAGGTCCCGAGTTCGAATCCTAGCAAAGCCAGGTCCGACGTTGTGTTCCTTGGGAAAGACACTTAACACGCATTTTCCCCACTCTACCCAGGTGCAAATGGGTACAAGCACTAGCTTGGGAGTAAAAATCCTGCATAAGACTAACGTCCTGGCCAGGAGGTGATTATTGTCACTTGTTCCGCTTCACGCTATAGAAACCGGGATAAACTCCAGCTCTATGGGCCTTAAGGGCCTTGAAGGAACTTTACTTTGCTACATGTATATCTTATTTTAGACTTCTGCCTGTTGTTGCAGATTTTCCTATCTCAGTTTCAGCAATACTGGAGCATATCTTTAGTACTAATTATGACCTCCATCTTTCACTCAATAATGATGGGGTACATGGTGATCCAGAGGCAAAGTGTCGGCCTCTCAATCAAAAGGGTGGGGATTCATGCCCGACAGGTTGTATAGTGTTCTCAACTTTTTTTTTTTTAGTAAAACCAACCCCGCTAGTCCAGGTAGGTGTATCAACACCTAGTCTCATCGGAGATGGACAATAAAGAGAGGTCCCATGTGCAGATCACAACACTTAAAGATCCCTTGGGCTGTTTACAGGGCAAAATGAAAAAGAAATCCAAATAAAAAATCCCTGAGATCACCAATCTTAGTGGTGGGTGGTAAAATCAAATCAAATTAAAAACAACAACCCTTCATCTTCTTCTTCTTCTTCATGTCTGTGAAAACCCCCGGTTTTGGAGGACTAATACACAGTTACACCTTTTATTGTTTTAATAAGTTGATAGTAAGTCTCCTAGTAACTCAATACAATACATCTTGCATCCATCCTTGTATCTATGTCAAATCTTTCAAATACTGTCCTCCTTCCTTCCACTTTCTTTAGTCATGTCACTACACTAATCTTTGCCCTTTCTCTGGGGACGGCTGGCGGGCGATGATGGTAGATCCCATCTATTTCCTTTTCACTTCTTTGCTTATCTTTCACATCTAAATTCACCTTGAGATCCCAGCATATGGTGGACGTGATAAATTTCAATGAAACTGAAACGAAAAGAAGCAATGCTATTTTTTTTTTCCTTTCACAGTTTGTCATAAGATTAAATCCACACGATGGATGGGGTAAATGCAGATTAGTCAATCAAACAATCAATTGATTAATCAATCCATTAATCAGCCAATTGATTGTGAAAACAATTTTCATGTATGTTTGATAACATTTTCATTTATGAGAACACTTTGTCCATGTTCGGAGGAGGTGTTTCCTTGACATCATATTACAGACATCCATCTAACCAATGTTGCCATTCAAAAAACGGCCCCAGACTACGATCCCGACAAGGGCTGCAAATGGTCGACTCAAGAACTGAGAAAATACTTAACTGCCAGGCATGGACAAGAAAAGGTTACGAATGCTTTTTTAAAAATGATTATCTTGTAACTCTTTAACCCCGTAATCCTGATATATTGGGAAAGGCCGCAGAAACCTATATCCCATTATCCCAAAATATCGGTATTTACCGTGTACCTTCACAATAACAGTCTGTAGCTATGCACGACGTCACTATGGACTCATAGGGCTGCAGTAAAAAATGCTTTCACATTGGCTACCCCGAGTGAAAGAGTGTTTTGAACATGTTAGTTTTACTGTCCTTTTTTCTTTATTTTTATAAAAATGAAGCAAGCTATTGGTTTGAACATTCCATCAACATCGTAAGGAAGGAGACGCCTTACGGCAGATCAAATGACTGAGGCTGAGTGCTTTTATTCCAATGATGATTACTTGAATTTAGATTAAGATTATCATCTTAGTGAAATCGAAAGTGATCTGATGATATTTGATATGCTTAGTGAAAGTGGTGATGACGAGCTGGATCGAGCAGATGTAGATTTAGATCTAGATTTACAGGAAGCCATGGTGGGGGGGGAGACCTTTATGGCCCCAGGAAAGTAGGGTTCAAAGGGTAAAATAAAGATAGAATAGAAACAGTTGTTTAGATTCGTCTACCCATTAATGCTAGACTACAGTCGATTGAACATGAACAAAGACAAATTCAAACTTGTCCGTTCCTAGTTTTTAATTTTCCACAGTTGAGAGAAAGGGCGGAACGTTTTGTTAAGTTGATATGTTCGGTCTAGTCGTTAGAAAATATTAATTTAAATAAAAGAATAATTTTCCTAGTATTATTGACTATACCCATGTCAGTCATTATTCTGTACTTGTTCCATTGTTTGTAGAATTTATAGAGGTCTGGTTACAAAGCAAGGAAACAAGACATTGGATCTTAACCTCTGGCATTATTCTTTGGAATGTTCAGGGTTTTTTTTAGAGCTGTCTGTTGCATAAATACATTTTGATGAAGAAATTTTTATGTCCATTTTTTTTTTTGGGAAGGGGGGGTGATTTAGGGGGGATAGGGTTGTGGGGGTAGGGTGCAACTCTTGAACACTAAATTTAGATTTACATTGTATTGCGACAGAATTGATGAAAGACTCTGGTAAAAATAAAAATTCTCTTTTAGTAGGGGCATTCTGGCATAACAAGTACAGTAGTATTGAGCCACAAAAGACAAACAGTGAGGCAAGCGGCATGTCGAAAGTAAAAGAAATGACATTGAATAATATTAAAACACCATAGGAACGAAGACGAGACAAATGCAAGGAATAGACACACAAAAAAATGTGGCCACCATTTGGACTGAACCTCTGCATCGGCACCCATTGCCTTGCCATAAAAAAGAAAGCTTGCTACCAACCGAGCTAATTATGCTCCTTCCATTCCTTGTATTTGTTTCGTCTTTGTTCCTATGGGGCTTTAATATTATCTAATGTCATTTCCTTCACCATGACACAAAAGGATGATGATGTCTGTCCTTTATTGTCATTTATCACATATTACGGAATGGCAATTACATTACATTTTTTTTCCCTATTTCTTCTTCTTTTTCGTCTTTCCCCAGATCAATACACTTTTCCAAGAAATGACGAACATCTACCTATTGAGCCTTCAGTCGTGCCAGCGCCTTATTATAAACGACAAACATTGCTTTGAGCTCTACGGATACGATGTGTTGATTGATGAAAATCTTAAACCGTAAGTAGTATTCTTTAACTCGTATGTCATGGGCTACGTCTTTTCTTACTTACAGACTTACTTACATACTTACATACTTACAGTCTCACTTACTCACATAATACTTACTTACTTACATACCTACATACATACTTACGTACTTACATACTTACAGGCTTACTTACTGACATAATTACATACTCATATACGTACTCACATACGTACTTAATTACTTACTTACATACTTACTTATATACTTACTTACATACTTAATTACTTACTTACATACTTACATATTTACATACTTACTTACATACATACTTACTTACTTACATACTCACATACTGACTTACTTAATACTTACTTACTTACATAGTTAATTACTTACTTACATACCTACATATTTACATACTTACTTACATACTTACTTACATACTCACATACTGACTTACTTAATACTTACTTACATACTTACATATTTACATACCTACTTACATACATACATACTTACTTACTTACTTACTTACTTACTTACTTACTTATATACTTACTTACATACTTACTTACTTATATACTTACTTACATATTTACATACTTACCTACATACTCACATACCTACTTAGTTACTTACATACTTAGTTACTTACATATTTACTTCCTTACTTATTATTCACTTCCTTACATATTTACCTACTTACTTACTTACATACATACATACTTACTTACTTACATATATACATACTACTACTTATTTACTTTTATACTTTATGCCGGGTAGCATGTAGGGTAGCAAGAAGCATTTCTCTCTCCTGCCTGTTTTGGGCCTTCCTTTGTAAACGTGTTCCATGTCTCTTTCCAGGCTTTCATTTTCAATTCTCCTCTACAGTTCTGCCATGTCTATGGACAGAATACAAAACAGAACAAAACTACCAAAAAAACTACCACACAAAACTACCACACAAAACTACACACAAACTACCACACAAAACTACCACACAAAACTACCACACAAAACTACCAATAGCTCTACTTGTTACAAAACCATGCCGTCGGTAACACACTTAATGTCTTTGTTTTTGTTTACCCTTCTACAAAAGTTTTTGCATGGTTTTTGAAAATGTTCTTGAAAACATGTCTTGAATTAAATAAAGACGAGCTTTCACATCAGAGGAAATGAATTTCAGAAGTTATGATGTATACCGATCGTGAGATTTTAATCATCGGCAATAGACGTAATATGAAATTGTCGTATAAAACAATCAATAATCTCTGCTCATTATAAAGCTGTGCCCATGAAGCTAACACGATTTTGTGACCAGGTCCTATTCAATAGTTAAAAAGTTACTGCAAACTATGTAAAAATGTAGTAAGGTGACACTTGATATATATTTTTTTAATTTTTTTAAATCGCGGCAAGCCCCGCGAGGGAGCATGTGGAGTGGTAGGCATCTGTCGTCACGAAAGAGCAAAAAATGTTACTGCTACTATTCTCTGAAAGTAAGACATGGAATAGCCCCCTTGATTGAATGAAAGAATTAAGGTTTAATCCCAATGGCTTCCCCAGCGATATAAAGTAGTGGCAACTTGAATACTTTTGGCCACATAAAGAAGAGACATGCAAAATTGAAAGAAACTGATATGAGAAAATGAAAACACGCACAAAAACAAGCCAACCCAATAACACTGAATATAACAAGCACCCTGAGGTCACCTATATGTTGGATAGGGTTTACTTCAAAGAATTGAAACAAAACCCTAAAAGATATGAATAGAAGCAAGAGAGGGAGAGGGAGACCTACTCACAAACTGATTTTTTTTTAAAAGTCAGGGTACACAATATGTTGTAATAATGTAATTCTCTTGGTTGTGCCTCGCTTCAAAGGACCACGGGTCATTAATCTCTGACCTTTGCAATTTCACAGTACAACAAAAGAGAGTAGAAGAGAAGAGTTAGATTATTACTATTGTAAGAAATGTGGCGTTTGTTTTTTTACTTTCAAGTTTATTCATCATGTTCATGTAGCCTAATATAATATAAGGAAATATTTATCACTGTCACTATCAACAGCAACCATCATGTTTTATCACTTTGCTTCACCTTTTCCCGGAGTGATGTTCACTTTGTGTTGCTTGTGTTGGGGGGGGGGGGGGGGTTTTCTTTCTTTTTTAAAGAAAGAGGGGGAGGGGTTGTTTATTTTTTTGCTAGGGTTTTGGCGTGTTTTTTTTAATTTTGGTTTTATTTGGCTTGGAAGTTTACCAAATGTGGCTGCAACGAATAAGAAAGAGAATTGCTTTGTTTCATCCGGTGCAGGTGGCTGATTGAAATCAACGCATCCCCATCCTTGACGGCAAGCAATAAAGAAGATTATGAACTGAAATTTGGTCTTCTCAATGATGTTCTTAATGTGTTAGACCTGGAAAACAAGTAAGTCAGGGAGTGTATTTGCCATTGGTAGATAAAAATATGCTAATTATTAAAAGTATTAGCAATAGATGGAAGGCATTTAATGTAAATATAAACTCTTTTACATGTTCTATTTTAAGCCCTGAATCTAAATATCTTTAAAATTAAATCCATCTTTACACAAAAATAAAAGCAAAAGAAGATGCATATATGGGGCGAAAGTGAAACAAGAATCTGAAACAGAAATATCTAAATATGACTTTAAAAAAGCATATTTTTCCTTGTGTTCCTGTAATATTTTTTGTTTTAAAGCAAAGAAACTTGATATCAACTTTATTCTACCTGTTGCAGTTGTAATGTTAGTGATACATGTATCTATAATTGATTTTGATCAATTAAGTATGTTCAAATCAGGGTGTATGTGTTTAATTGTTATGTTGCAAGGATTGCTTGTGTAGCACCATTTGTTTTTGTTTATTTTTGTTGCTGGATGTTATTTTTCCCAAATTTTCTCTTAAGTGAGAAAAAAATTTTCATAGATTTAATTTACTGCCAAGTGAGAAAAGTTCTTTTCACAGATTTAACTTACTGTCAAGTGAGAAAAATTATTTTCACATATTTAACTTACTCCCAAGTGAGAAAAATTATTTTCACATATTTAACTTACTCCCAAGTGAGAAAAGTTCTTTTCACAGATTTAATTTACTGTCAAGTGAGAAAATTCTTTTCACATATTTAACCTACTCCCAAGCGACCGAATCTTAAGATCTAAAAATACAATTCTATTTCAGTTAATTGAATAATATAGTATTTCGTTATTAGATAAACGTTATAAACAGTATATACAAATTTACATATTTTTATAAATGTAGTACTTATATTCAACAAGCATGCCCGTAAATAATGTTGGATTATGATTTCTCTTTATTATAAAGCTGAGTCTCTTGAGCTTTCAGTATGGTTAACTCAAAAACGACTTGATTGGTTACGAGTGATATCAAGTACGATTAGTAGATCAAATTACTACTTATAGTACTCGATACAGGAGTTTTGCAAGCTTTTCATTGTAATGACCGGAAGTCAAGAAATTAGATGTTGTAACACAATTAAAAAATTTGTGGAATGCAGGCTAAACAATATTTCCCAATCCATTAAAATACTGGATTTGATCCAATAATGTACTTGCTAAGAACCTAAAGCTGGCTATTTGAAATCTACATGCGAAATATGGAGGTTATGGGTGCATTGGTTCCTGAGTTGTAAGCAGTCAATGTTAGAGACGTTCAGCTCTATGTATATGTAGATGTTTGCTAATTGTGGTGCACTGAATGGTAACTTATAATATTGTACAGATTGACAGGCAAGGAGAAAAAGGTCGGACTGTTTGATTCGATATGGGATGACGGACCCGTGTTTGCAGATGAAAGCGGTGTAGGCCAAGGGAGTAATGCTTTCAACTGCAGCACCAACTCCTTGCTTGGTATGGTAATGTATTTCAGTAGTTTTCATATATATTGAAGAGTAAAATACTATAATAATAATAATTGTCTTTTAAACAGATTGAAACTTCTTCTGAGCGGCAAATGGCAAATTATTTATTATCTGTGAGTGTGAGCGATGAGTAAAAGACAGATTATTGTTTTTGTCGTGTGGAGAAGTTGGATCTGTACAACAACAGCTCGTAGAATATTTCTTTATACTTGTACTCACTCTTGTTTGTTTGAAATTTACCCTATCCAACATTACAGTGATCTCAGGGTAAATTAAGAGGAAACAGCAAGAAGGAAAGAAAAGAAGTAGGACCTACCAGCAGCGCCTGCCAATTGCCCGCTGTACTCATTCAAAGTCCTCTGGTTTTCCCAGAGGGGGACTTGGTTGTCCAGAGGCAAGGTGTCTGCCTCTCAACCAAAAGGTTGTGGGTTCAAACCCTGGCAGGTTGAAAATTTGTCTTGATTTTTTTCGAGTAATACCTCCACCCCTGGCCCATGTAGGTGGATCGACACCTAGTCCCATCAGAGATGGATGATAAGCAGGAGGTCCCATGTACAGATCACAACACTCTGTGCAAAAAGATACCTTGGCTGTTTATAGGGCAGTCTGGGCAAAATTTAAAAACCTACCAAAACCCCTAAGATCATCTTAGTTGTGGATATGGGTAGACTCAAAGCAAATAAAAAAACTTGTTCACCTAGAAATATAATAATACTAGTTAAAGATCTCTCTATCTAAAGCGAGGCTATGCTTGCTAGTAACCTAGCAATGTCCTTCTTTTTCTGTACCCAGATTGGCATTCATGCCCCATAGTCAAAGTGAGGCTATGCTTGCTAGCAACCTGGCAATGTCCTTCTTTTCCTGTACCCAGATTGGCATTCATGCCATAGTCAAAGTGAGGCAGTTGCAATTCACATTGCAAGAAAGCTTTGTGGCATAGTTGGTAGTGTTGTGAGTTTGTAATCATGGCAATACTGGTTCGAAACCCCGACTTACCCATTGTGCTCTAACTCTAGGGAAGATACTTCCCTTTGCTTTCCTTACTGGACCCAGGTGTGCATGAGTACCTGGCTATAAGAAGAAAAATATCTTGTCAGAACGTTAGTGCTAAGTGTCTAGCAGGCTACCATACTAAATGCTCCCTAAGGAGTTGAGAAGGACTTTGAACAACGGCATATATGCAGGGATATGAAGTATGAATCAATCTATATCTTTATCTTTTAAATAATAAAAAATCTAGAACTAGTTCTGTACTAAATGATCAGTTCAATTCTGCTTTATTTTGTCCAATGGAAGAAGAAAAGAAAGAAAAAAAAGCATTCCTGCTTTTCAGCTTTCGTCCGTGTTCAATAAAAAAAAAAATTTGTACAATTTCAGGCTGTGTGAATGACAGAGCGGACAACCTTCGTGAAATTTTCCAAACAGCCAAAGTGATCAAGAAACTCTCGCAATAACTATTGTGTTCAGTCTACAACTTTGACCCAATGTGGCCTCATACTTATTAGTGCAAATCAATATTCTCAGAGGATACAGCAATTTCCACAGATTTCTATTTTCATAATGTTTACGTACACATGTATATCTATATGAATAATTTGTAGATTAATTAATCAATTAATGCCTGAATGTATTTTGCAAATGATGATATATATGCAATAATTTTGAATAAATGTATACAATTGTCCTCCTGTTCTCCTTGATGTTGATGATGATAGCAAAATGTGAATGTACCGTAGGAAAGCAAGGAATATGTACACAACAGTTTGTACTTCGTCAGTTGTATAACATAAGTGCCATAAGTCAGATGTAGGCATTTTTGACATAATACCGCCTAAAGGCATCCCTGCGAGCTTTCCTTTTAGTCTAAAAATATCGAAGAAATCAACCAACCAGAAAGCTCAAATTAAAACCAAATTATTTGTAGTCAAGATCTTTCAAAAAAGAAAGTTTTAAGAAGTTTTTCCTACAAAAACGTCTAAATGTGACTAAGGCATTTATGTTATACAACTGATGACTTAGTTATAGGTGTGACCTACTTACCTTACTGATTTACTTACTTAAGCCCGTAGCTCTGGGATGAGCATAGGCCATCGACGACATCCCGCCATCACACTCCGTTCTGGGCTGTCTGCTGAATTCCTGTCCAGTTGGTTCCCTGCATCATTATCCGCTCTTCAGAGTCTGGCCTCCAGGGGCTGCGAGTTCAGCCTTTCTTCCTTTTCCCTTGCGGGTGAGGCGTGTCCAACCCAACCCCTAATTTCTCCACAGGATCTGAATGGTCACTGGTTCCTGTCCTGCCTGCTGCCAAAGATCTCTTCATTCCTTATCTTTTCAGGCCTCCTGATCTTAAAAATACGCCTCAGACAGGTGTCGATAAATGTCTGGATTTTCCCCTGTCTTGTCCCGACTATTCTCCATGTCTCACAGCCATAGAGCAGGACCGACTTCACATTTGAATTGAAGACACGTATCTTTGTTTCCATATGTATCTTTCTTGAGGCCCCCAGATGTTCTTGCGCATGATAAATGCTGCTCAGGTCTTGCCTATCCAGGCTGTGAGTGTGACATCCCTGTCGGTGCCGCCATGCTTGTCAACCACGCTTCCCAAGTACACAAATGACTCATGAGCCTACTTCCCTGATGGCTTCTCCACCAACTTACCACTGAGTGATAATTAGACAAATGATCACGATTTAGGAGTAGTTTTCATATCTATAATATTTTTTTTTCAAAACCATAGGCCTAGAAAGAAAAGATTTTGTCAGTCTTTGGATCTTTTAATCTATTTGGTGCTAAAAGTCCTTCCTAATACCCATTGTAGTTACCAGCAGTCTCAAACTTCTAGCTCAGATTACAACAAGGTCACCATGAGAATATACTGTTATGTCAGTGAGACAAAAATACCCAATGTATATAAATATGGTAGTAATACAATTCGTCATCCCTTGAATTTTTTTTTTTTTTTAACCTCTGGGTTTACATTTTATTATCTTAAAAAAAAACTAGGTTCTGGTAGATCTCAAGCTAACTATGAAACAAAATAATTTATAGATTATAGACAAAAAAAATAATTTTCTTACTTGACATCAAAGCTTTGGTAAGCATTAACTGCATGCTGGGTGTTAATCATTTCAATCCTACGCAATTATTTTTTCTTCAGTTCTTTTTTTTTCTTCTTATGAATAATGCTGAAATAAAATTAATAGATTTTCACATTAATGGTATTAGAATAAGTGAACAAAAAAATGGAAAGTAAAACAGTGTTTCTTTCTCCATCAGCCATTTTAAAGTAAATCACTGGTGTTTTCCCGTTAGCTAAATGCGTAAAATAAAGATCAAATAGCGGACGGCTCATCAGCTGCATCGTCAATAATAATACACCCACATTTTTGTACTGATTATAATAGACTGGAAAATTACATGAATATTCATTTTGTAATCACTCCTTAGTCATATTTTGGTACAGGTCTAGTATTATAGAGATCTAGTGTAATAAAGATCTATTATTGTATGATGATAATGATAATAATAATAATAATAATGATAATTATAAAAATAATAATAATAATAATGATAATAAAGATCTATTGGTATTGATTATAAAGTAATAATAGCATGATAAAGATGATAATAATAAATAATAATAATAATAGTATTATAAAAATAATACTATTATTGGTATTGATTATAAAGATCTAGTGATAAAGATCTATTTCTATAGATTAAAATCATGTATAATAAAGATCTAGTATCCTAAATCTATTCATAGTTTTAAATTCAATCCTTTCTTTCGGTTTTTTTTTTTTCGATTTCATTCTATCTTCTGCTGTCTTGGTCTAATCTTATTGGAAAATTTTCTCAATTTAATTTGTTTTGGCATTTTGTTTTTGCTTTCAAAAACATGCCTAAGACTAAGACATGTTAAATTTTGTTTATTTTGAGCTCATTATAACTTATACTATGCCGTCCTCCTATTAAAAGTTTTTTTCCAGAGAGTGTTTGATATTTGCTTTGTATATCGATGGTGAAAGTCGCAAACTGCACAAGTCCAATTTTGGATGTTTTGAGAAAATCAAAGAAAAAGATGCTGCAAATTTTAATCTATTTTCACAGACATAAATGGTGTGCAAGTGTCAAAAACTAGAACCAATACGGATACAAGGATTGCTTATATGGTTATTATATGGGTTTCTACTGGTTCTTGTGCCACGGAATCCTAACTAGACAAAGCATAGGGGTTTCCTAATGTTAAAAAAAATAATCTTTTAATTACTTATTTTAGATTTACACGGTTGGCGACTTTCACTATCGATCAATTGATTTGACTACTTTTTGTATGACTGTTCTTTAACCACTCTCGTCTATTCTGCTACTATTATTTTAATGAGGAGAAAAAAAAGCAAGAAGAAACAGAAATCAAACAAACAAAAACCCTGAAATCAGTCGCCCCTGAAGGATATGGGTTCAAGTTAGAAATGTAGCCAGCCTACATGAAATAGCATCGGGAGCCTATATTAATACTAGTAATGTATTGGTGAGGCGTCACGACTTTTTGAAAAATCTTAATAAGTAGATGTAGATCCAAATCCGTTGCTCGACTTACGAGGTAAATGTTCAAGGCGAGCAGAAAAACGGAAACCTCCGTTTACATCATGTGTGTAAAATGAGCTTTCTGATTTGTTCAAGGCCTCAAATATTTGTAAAGACAGAAAAGATGCATGCATCATATCTCATTTTAAAGGATAAAGGGTTGACCAGAAAAATTTACCTGTACTGGGAATCAATTTTGGGTCTCCTGAGTGAAGTGGTAGTAAGATGCTTTACTGACTGATCTACCGGTGCCTCATGTTCCTTCATGATGTGTATATAAATAGTATATTTATATTTATATTAAATACATGTACATGAACTTTTATTGTTTATCCCTAAGCCAGCAACACTACTTTTAAGTGAATCTGGTAAGTGATATACAAATTTATCAACTTATATTTTAATAAATTTCAAAATTGATTTCAACTCACCCTATAGGATAATAAAATTTGTGATACATTTCTTTGAGACTGAGACATACGTTATTACTAATTATATTACTTTTCTGTTGCTTGTTGTCTTGATGTCCATGAAGCATTGTATCACATTCACACACTCATTCAGTGTATGTAATTACATGTATTTATATTATTTTGTTTGTAAGAAGTGTGTCAGTCTTGTTTGCTATAGCCCAAGCCTTATATTTATGTTTAAAGATTACATATATTATATTTATATAAATATATATATAATAAGATATATATATATATATATATATAAAGAAGTTTGATTGTTTGTTGATGTAAATCAATATGCGTCTGGCTAGAGCCTTACCCCTGTAGGGAGAGTGCGCAATACAAATGTACATTATTATTATTATTACTACTACAGTATTACAGACAAGCGTATTTATATTTGCTCATCAAACAAGAATCAGATCTAGGTTGTCCAACTTCTACACTGACACATGATTTAGTTAAGTACTTAAATTTTAAAATATACTTCCATGTAGCCGTCTGCCCCTGATTTGTAACTACTGTCGTAGTCATACCACCAGTGCCCATTGATCCAACTACTGCATCCATTCTACTTCTAGTACAGTAAACCTCAACTTTAACAAGCTCAGGTCCTACAAGGTCATTAAAAATCCTCATTTTGTTTCTTTCCGTAAGTCAATAAAAACATCTCAGGTACAACTTACCAAGACAGTATTTCTTCAACTTCAAGAAATGAACACACAAAAAAACAAAAAAATTCAAGTGCATTAGCACAATAATCTGATCTATCATCAACTGGTATCTGGTCGTCCCTTTGTCGTTTAATGGATGGAAATAATCCTGTAATTATTTACGTTACTGTAGACACATCGGTTCAGCGAAACTGGGTTTCAATGAGAACTCCAACATGGTCCTGCCAATCTCAGTGAATCTGAGCTTTACTGTATGTAGTAGTCCATGCTTGCATCCATCTGTCCCAATTCTAAGTGAGTTTGAATGCAGTGGCTTCACATTCAACATGTTTTTTTTTTTATGTGGGAAACCACTCAGAAGTGGATGGAGCTCTACTTACTCCATATATAATCTGTTAGACATCTGAATGACACCAATGCACTTCCTCTCACTCTCACTTCCATGGTAAACAAGACAATTTGGAATATTATTAATACATGTATTATTATTATAGTGCAGCACTAAAATAATTCCCGTTTTTCACTGGCCACATCCAGTGTCACAAGATCAGTAAGATGTTGCAATCCCATTTTTTAAAATTTCATTTTTTATTTTATAATTGAATTCTGCGACACCCATTACCCCTGGGTCACAGTGTGTGCAAAAGATTCCTTATTTGGGTTTAATTTTTGAAAAAAAATTTTAATTTACGTCTACAGCTTGGGAGTTTTGGTAGGATTTTTTTATTTTGGCCGGACTGCCCTGTAAATAATCATGGAATCTTTAACGAGTACAGAGTGTTGTGTTCTGCATGCAATACCTCCTTTTTATTGTTAGTCTCTGATGGAACTAAGTATCGATCCACCTACCTGGACCAAACCTCGAGAAAGTAAAGTGTTCAACCGCCAGTCGGTCTATTATTACTTCGTACATGTGTATGTATTTGTCTCGTCTTTGTTCCTACCGGGCTTCATCAATATTATTTCAAGTCATTATTGATCATCCCTTTCCACATGCCCCTCACCTCACCGTAATCACGGTTGTTTCTCATTATGGTAAGTTATGTTTTCTAAACCGGGCAGTGAACAGGTAAGCACCTGTACAGGGAGTAGACAATCCCGCCCTCTATGAGTCTCCTGCTGCCTTGCAGGTCTTGGCTGACCAAAGGCTAAGGGAGTTAACCCTGAAAGAAAACCTGCTGCCTTGTAGGCCGGCCTTGACTGGCCAAAGGCTAAGGGAGTTTACCCTGACATAAAATAACAACCCGCTGCCTTGCAGGCTGGTCTTGAATGACATAAGTCTAAGGGAGTTAACCCTGACAGAAAATAACACGGTCCGGTAGGGGGCCTCAAGGTGGCAGCCCCACCATCTACCTAGGGTACAGTGGGCTAATCCTTGCTTATCCAAAACAACCTATTACAGAAATAAAGAAAAAAGGACAAGGAATAAAAAATGTAGAACTAAATCATACTTTAATCTTCTCAGGAGTAGATGTCAAAGATAGAGCTAGAGCAGGAGTAGGCCTTTTAATGCATAAAAGGCAGGAAATGCTACTAGAAAGTTGGAAATTTTTAAGCCCACGGCTATTAGAGGTAAATATTAAACCAAAAGGAAGAGAAATTAAATTATTAATAGCTTATGGACCAAACGAAGATGCCACAAAAGAAGAAAAAGATATCTTCGAAAATGATTTACAAATAGCTGCAGAGAATCTCAAACCCAAACAGGAATTAATGGTTTTAGGAGATTTAAATGTTAGAGTAGGCAACAATGTAGAAACATCAGGAGGAATAATAGGTAAAGGAGAGACAACAACTTCTCCAAATGGAGAGACTAATAGATTTTTGCCTGAAGAAAAACATGAAAATAACACTAACACATATTTTCCTCATAAAGATATCCACAAATATACACGAGTAAATGAAGACAGATGTGAAAAATCAATCATACATAGACTACATAATAGTTAGCAGCTCCCTTTTTTACAGTACAATGGATGCTAGAGTAAACAGAGGAGCTGAAATATTTAGTGATCATCACCTAGTATAGCCAAAATGAGATTATTAACTGAAGAAAACAAACAGAAAAGGAAAGAGAAGAAAGCTACTAAACTCAAAATAGAAGAACTAAACAAACCAATAGTAAAACAAATGTACCAATCCAGGATAAAAAGATCTATCAGCGAAAGGCAGATGGATCTGAAGGAAAGCACAATAGAAGAAAAGTGGCAAATATAAAGAAACACTCCTCAGTTGTACTGAAGAGGTCTGTGGTAGGAAACAAATTATTAATTAAAGGAGATAGGAAAAGAACAGCAATGTGGAATGAGAATGTCAAGACTAAGATCAAAGAAAAGAAAGATGCCCGGAAGAAATACATGCAAACAAAGAGACCAGAGGATAGGATAGATTACTTGAGTAAAAGAACTATCGCCAAAGAGGAAGTTAGAAAAGCAAAACAGGAACAGTGGGAAGTTTGGACAAAGACTTCAAGAAAGCTATCAAGGAAATCAAAAACTGTTCTGGGGAGCAATGAAGAGCATGAGAAAGACCAAAGCATGCCCAATACGACAAATTAAGAACGCCAAAGGAGAAATAATGAAAGGAGACAGCGAAATCATGGAAACGTGGAGGAAGTATTTTCAACAATTACATAATTCATCCATAATAGATGAAACAAGGAGTAGACAGATCAATTAGTAAGAGTAACAAGTCATCCAGATGAGACAGCTGAAGATGTAGATATCTCAGATGGAAAAAACCAAACAGCTTTAACTATAAGAAAAGTGAAATTATGAAAAAGCCCAAACAGGTGCAGATCAAGTTTATCCAGAAATGATAAAAAAGGATAAAGGGATATCACTACTATAGAGTATCACTACGGGAAAAAAGTGTATGCCAGGATTCTGGAAATGAGACTAAGAAAAAGAGTAAGAGGATCAGATTGAAGAACACCAGAGTGGATTTAGACCAGGAAGAAGTGTACAAGATCACATGTTTACAATAAGACAAAAAAGAAAAATTCCTTGAGAGAAACATTGATTTGCACCTGTGTTTTATTGACTTAGAAAAGGCATTTGACACTGTGAGGAGGGACGAACTATGGCATTCTTAAAAGAACACAACGTAGAGAAAATTTTAATAGAAGCCATTAAAAGTTTTTACAATAAACCAACATGTGCAGTGAGAGTAGCTGGAAACTTATCTGCAGAATTTTATATAGATATAGGAGTAAGACAGGGGGTTGTGTCCTAAGTCCTCTTTCGTTTATCACATTTATGGATTCAGTTGCAAAGGCATCCTCAAACATGAAGAAAATGAAAGAAGTAATATGGAAGCTCAAACCAGTAAATGTATCAATGCTTTCATTTGCTGATGATTTAGTTCTGTGTGGAAAATCAGAAAGGGGACCTCCAGTCAAATATCAACATAATGAATTAAATAAAAGAGGAATGAGAGTAAATGCAAAGAAAACCAAAACAATGCTAGTAACCAGGGAAGCTAAAACACAAAATCTTAAATTAGGCAGGGAGAATTTAGAACAAGTTCAAAGCTACACTTACTTAGGAGTAATGATTAACTCAGAGGGAAAACTAAGAGAAGAAATCAGCCAGAGAATCCAAAAGGCATGTGCAATATATAACCATCTAGGAAAGGCATTTGTAGGTAAACAAGAATTGTCAACAAAAACCAAAATGGCAGTATACAACAGTTTATTGTCCTACTCTCCTCTATGGCAGTGAAACCTGGACCTTAGGCAGTAGGGAATACAGTAGAGTGCAGGCAACTGAAATGAAATATCTAAGAAGAGTAGTAGGAAAAACTAAAAGAATCAAAATCAGAAACACAACAATGAGATCAAACCAAAGCAGATAGCATAAAAACTAAGATAAAAGTGAATCAACTGAGATGATTTGGGCATGTTGACACAATGAATGACAATAGAATAGCTAAATCAGTATACAGTGCTAAAACCCAAGGTAAAATTAAAAGACCAAAAGGCAGACCTCGGAGAAAGTGGGAAGAAGATATAAAAGAGGAATTAACGCAAAGAAATTTAACTTTCACGGAAGGAAACAGAAAATGTCAGGACAGGGCAGCCTGGAGAAAGATCATTTCCGGCATCTAAAACCCATACACCGGAAGGTAGAATGGGAACTGATACA
>JAXRKP010000268.1:2500-33060 GCA_037039925.1 Doris montereyensis | reverse complement strand
AATGTTTTCTAAATGACATAATACTGAAATCCTCGCTGATGATAAGCATCCTCTGATCATGGTATTGGTATCCATAGTGAGGATTGTATATCGACGTGGAAAGTTGCAAACCATGCAAGTCTAAAATTGGTAACCCTTTCCCCCCCGCTTTTTAAACATAAGGAAGCTCTATGCTTCGCCTAGTTAGGATTCCGTGGCACAAGAACCAATAGAAGCCTGTATGATAACCATATGAGCAATCCTTGTATCCCTATTATTGGGTCTAGTTTTTGACACTTGCACACCATTTATGTCTGTGAAAATAGATTAAATGCGCATTTTTTCTTTGATTTTCTCAAAACAATCTAAAATTAGTGTAACACGGTATGCGACTTTCACCATCGCGATGTATAAAGAGCGTTTATTGTTTTAAAAACAGATAACAATCAGTGCTCTACATACAATATACTGTATTGCCGGAACAAACTTTGAAAGTTAGTTTCATTGCAGTTCCCCCCTGTCCATCATATATGGAGATCTCAGAGAGAATTAAGAATAGGAAGTTACAAGATGAAAGACAAGTTGATGAAGGGTGAAAGTGAAAGGAGAGAAGTAGGACCACCAGCAACGCCCCGCCAACCACCCACAACTTTGAAAGAAATCGTACATTTCATTGTACGCTAACCACAGTTTTCATAACCTCAGGATGTATTTACACTTTTTATATTTTCAACAGGAAACAGCAGGATAAAAGACTTACAAAAGAATGAACGGAAAGAAGAAGCATCTACCAGTACCAGTACACCAGTGGTCCTCCCCAACTGCCGACATTGCTAAATAAATAGAATTTTTATTTGATTTGATTTTAATTTTACCCACATCCACTACTAAGATGATCTCAGGGTTTTTAATTTTGCCCAGACTGCCTGTGAGTTGAGTGTGAACAGCCAGTGGATCTTTAACGTGTAGTGTTGTGACCTGCACATGGGACCTCCTTTTTATCATCCATTTCCAGTGGGACTAGGTGTCGATCCACCTACCTGGACCAGGCGGGTAGATTATGCTAGAAAAAACTCATGAAACATTTTCAACCGCTGACGGGGCTCAAACCCACTACTTTTTTGGTTGAGAGGCTGGCACCTTGTCTCTGGACAATTGAAGAATGGATAAATTTGTTAAAACTAACACTAACATTCTTATGGAACTAACAAATAACGACAATATCAAACAGGAAGGAGAGAAAACCAATCAATAAACAAGAAGATGTAGACATTTTCCAGGCATTTATTGAAAGATTCACAATTTATACATAAAATCAAAGCATAAATGAGTTATTCTAATCCACATCTCCATCCAGTCAATAAGAAAACATTTTTTTTTATAGACAGACGTGGTATTCAAATTTGAAAAAGCAATAATTTTAATGCAAAAATTTTAGTACACAAAAGTAGAGTCATTCATCCAATGCCGGGCTATCTAGCGATAAGTCTATGGTTATTATTACCATAAGTTTGTACATTAAAGGTGAAAAAAAAAAACACAGTAACAACAACCCAACATAAAAGGCGTTTAAAGTCAAAATTGAAAGGTAACTTCAACGAATAAATGTTTTTCTTTCAACTAAAGGTTTCAAATTTGTTCATTCAGAGAACTGCAAATAGAGTGCTTAAGAAGAATTACGAATATAAAGAAAGAGGTTTTACCAGGTCAAGCATTATAAGAAATGTCAAACGTATCACATTTCAACCAGAGTCAAAGACAAGCACAGGAACAAAAACAAGATCTCGAATACTTTGAAGACCTACACGTTTTATATGCAAGTGTATGCTTGTAAAAATATTATTACCACGGACACAAAAACAAAAAGGAGATTATGCAATGAGTTTGCATGCTATAATATATATATATATATATATATATATTATAGTTGAGAGAACTTGCTACCGTTATAATTTCATTTTACAATAAAACTCTTTATACGATTGTTTTCAACATATTTGTTGTATCATAAAAGCCAGAATTTTGTCTAAATTATGGCAAGTTGGTAAATATTTTAATGATAACAAAGTACTCTATCCCAAAAATCTACTTTGGACGTATTATCCTGAATATTGCCTTAAATCGTCTGGAAATTACATGACATATTTGGCGCATGTGTTATAAAAAAAAGTGCCATCCGACTGAGCATAAGAAAGGAAATGGGGTAGATGAAACAGGGTCGACAAGATGTAATTGAGACTATGTATGACGTTTCAAAGTATTATACTATTCTTTTCTAGGTTTGTATGTGAAAAAACATTCAAATAATGAAAAATAGTTTCAAATGCCATTTTCTCAAAATGGTACTTTTTGACAAGGATTTGCGCTTACTTTTTACATTGTCTGATTGCCCCCCAATTTTGGTCTGTAGCATCTATAAAGCAATACAAAAATTCACCCGGTAGCAGTTTTCAATATCATTGCAAACATATTTTCCCCACTAAATATGGAAAAGTTGCTATATGCAATTTCCATAAAATCAGAACTGTTGGATTTATCAAAAATCCTTATTGGGTGCGGCTAGATATTGAACCAAATAACATGTGTGCAAAGTCACAGCCAAATCCGTTCAAAAACCGAACTGGGCCTATTTGAATTTAAGTTGCCGGTATTTTGGCACTGAAAATCCAGGAAGGCGGCATTCTAGAGCAATCATATGATAAATACATTTTATTCTACCCCCCCTAATTTAGACATGCTGGGTTCAATGGTAGGGTTAAAATTGTCTATTTTGAAGAATATAAAAATTGTGTTCATGACCCGCCCCCTCCTTAAATCTTGTAACCTGTTCCTTAATGTTGAAAATTGAAAAATAAATCCTCATCACGATCTTCAATTGTCTATGAACAAATCTGATTAGTACTAGTAGTTGTCAATTGAGCAAAATCACACTTCCCTTCGTGTTAAGTTAAATATTATATAATATATATATATATATGTAAAGCATGAGTCATCTTTATGTGGTTCATCAAATGAATTAGGATTATTGAAGATTTGATGTATCACTCTTGTTTGAAGTGAGATGTGTGGATTAACTTTGTCCCTCTTATTTCCAGCTGGAAGTGGAAGCCAGTAAATACGTTTTATAGAAAGGCATCGATATTTTCACATGCTGGGGTGATTTTCTCAAGATCGCCTTGTTAAAACTAATTTGTATATACTGGCTGTGAGGCCCAGCAGAGCGTGTTTATTGATGGTTCTCTAAGAAAACCATTACAAAAAATAATTCTACTGAAGAATTTAGATTCTGAGTGGAGATCTTACCAAATTTACTGCATCTATTTTAATTTCTAAAGCATCAAGGTTCAGATCACTGAATCTCTTCTGATTTAAAAACATTAGAATCATTACACAGACGTGTGTGTATATATATATATATATATATATATATATGGATATATGAGACTTGTGGTATTCTAAATAAGAAACTACCTTCATTAACTTTAGACATGACCTATATCTAAATGACATGTTGAAAGATCTGATGTTTCGACACAAAAGCTACTATGTATCTATCTCTGTACATTTCGAGTGAAAAGCGAAATCTGTGCACACTGATGTTCCAAAAGACACAAAAAACCAAATATTGATGGAAATTACCCAAGGGATTGTTTGGGTGAGGAAAGACAAACAAACAACACCTCCAAGGGCAAACATAACAAAAAACATGATAAATGCACACTTGAAAAACATTTTGTTTTCATAAATAAAAAAAGAAAAAAGCTTGTAAATGCACTAAGAAAAAGAAAAAAGTTTTCCATGGTCAGAACGGCATCTACTCCTATTTAGTATCTGTGTGTGGTAGCGTAACATGCTTATTACGACTTCGTCGTTCTCTATCAATCAGCATCTCAATATTGCGAATTTCAAACAATCGTTTGGAGAAGGCACCCAAATCGGAGTGTTCAACGCGAGTAGAATCAGAAGGAAATAGGCAGCCAAATGGCCGCTGTACAGTTCACAATTTTACAACAAGAGCAAAAAGAAACAAACCAAAGAACTTGCGAGTGCCTCTTTGTCCCAAGCCATTATGCCTGGTTTCCATTAACATTATTGCCAGCAAACACGCTGCTAGTAGCAGTACTACCACAGTCGACTACGCTTGTAGTGATATCCTTGGAGGAGCAGAAGAAAGATCACTACATCTGTTGTTCAATACAGCCAGTTGACTACAAATTCAGGGGGCATAATTATAGATAATTAGCAATACACGCCGCATGGTGTAGAATGTAAATAAATAATAATAAGCAAGCACAAGTCTAGGCCTAGAAAATGAAGGCAAACTGCACTTTCACATTATTTAGATGGATTTGTTAGGCTTATTTGGTGTGTTATCTTAAACCAAACGTCAGGTCAAACTTTATTATGGAAAAAAATCAATACAACCCTTGACTTTTTATTATAGGCTGTAGAGGACGGGCGAGATCCACCTCACTACAACCGCCACAATGGCTGTACTGCATGACAACCGTCTTATCTTCATGAAGGTCGAATGATAACGCTGTCGGTTCCAGGAAAAAAAGATCAATACATCCGAAAAATCCTTTACCACTGACTTCACAAGTGGAGTCGACTATAGTAGTAAAAGTAGTATTCTCACCAGCTGAATGAGTTTACTTCCCACTCACAAATAAGAAAACGTTTGAATGAAGAGTTCTCAATGAACACGGAACTAGAGAGCATCAGATGCAAAACAGTAAGCTATGAAGCGTGATAGATGCCCAGAGATCTTACCGTAAGAATAATTCAATCTTCTCTCCCACACAGAGTTTACCTTAGTTTGAAAGCTCTTATGAAACCACACAGCGCACATGGATAATGGTTTGTTTGTCGCATCCCCAATTCCCAGACAAACAAAGACGGAAAGATATCGTCCAAATGCTTCAATCGTAGCGAAGGAGCCCTGCATTTATGGTTTGGAATGAAACTGATTACGTATACGCATGGGGAGTCTCACATGAAAAACCGATTCTTTCCCAAGGTGCATTAGTCGACTTGTGATGTGTTGGAACATCCTCGTGGGTAACACAAGGTGTCCAGCAATAGACAAAAAGACGTCAACTTAAAACAAATCCTACCTGGGAAAATTAACGTCGATGGCAGACACGGGATAAGCGAATTATACTATTTGCATTGTAAACTCAGAACTACGACATGTATCAGCTCAGTAAACAGTATCAATTAAAATTGTAATAGTAGAAGTACATCCCATTGCAACGAAATGTAATCAAACATTCAGAGCTTTTAGTTGAAAAAAAAACTAGAGAAAATTTTCCAACCGCCAGGGTTTGAACCCACGGTCTTTTGATTAAGAGGCCGACAACTTGCCTCTGGACTACCTAGTCCCTCCTCCGACCTAAATATAAAAACATCTGACATATCTGTTTCGATTTTCTGACTTTGCTGGACATCCTGTAAGAGTACATAAAATAAACAAATTTAATGACCTGGCCCGCTGAAGATAGCAGTGTTAGCAAGCAATGCCTATTATAAATATGTAAATTTCCATCATCATCTTTGACACAAAAGAGGAGAAACAAAAACAAAAGAACACCAACAAAAAATAAAGGGGAGGATCATATGATGTAATTTGAATGTCTTCAAACATAGAGCACAAGTTCCTGTTGTCTAGCCAAAATCTCTGTTCCTTCTCGTTTCTAGCTCTTCGTGTCCCCCCCCCCCCCCCCCCCACCCCCGCACTAATTAAATACTAATCTGCAGCTTCGCTCTTAACCCAGTGATACCATGAAATGCGTATCTAATACAAAGAACCCTCTGGAGGCTGGGCCCGCTTCAAATTGTCTTTACTGGACATTAGGTCGCGGAACTTTGCAACAACTCATACAAAGTTTTTGGAGTCTTAGATATGCTCCCCCATATGCTTTTGATCTTGGCCAAATCAATCTGAAAAGAGGTGAAAAGAGGAAACACAAACTTGGTCTTGATTTAATTCTTTAACTTAAACAAGAGATCTTACACAAACATTTGAATTGAAAAGAAGGAAAGGAAAGAAATACCCACCAGTAGCACCCACCCACCCACCCACCACGCCATGAGCCAGCCGCATGGTTTTACTCGGCACGACATGACAGGTTTATCAAAGTCCTCACTATCGAGACGCGATTGTCTTGTTGTCTGCTTTTGGGGTGCTGAGATGGGCGCTGAATGTTCGCAGCGACTGTTCCATACGATGTTTGTGATCAATTTCAAACCCAATCATCCAGTGACACGCGAGTCTGTTCTCATGGACGGCTCTGACAAGAGGGACATCGTTGTACAAGTACAAGGAGATGACACCACAGTCACAGTTTACGCCTACATACATGTGCCAGCGTTTTCTCTTCTGAACAGTTGATTTTCACCCTCTTTCTCTATTTCTTTTTTGCTGCTGTTGCTGCTATTAATGCGAAGAGGTCGAACTATTTCACAAATGTTGTCACAGGTTTTAGTTTTGAGCACGCAATCATTCCACACACCTGCCTTGCATTTATGGATACTTATGAAATAAAACCCTGGCAGTGGATAGCTAAGCACCTGTACGGGGATTAGGCGGTTCCGCCCTCCACGAGTCTCCTGTTGCCTTGCAGGCGGGTCTTGGTTGACCAAAGGCTAAGGGAGTTAACCCTGGCAGAAAATAACAAGGCCTGGTAGGGGGCCTCAAGGTAGCAGCCCCACAATCTACTTAGGGTACAGTGGGCCAATCCCTTGCTTATACAAAACCAAACCGATTTAGAGAAGTACATATGATGATATACTCAGCTTGAACTTTCGAAGATGACTCTGGAAAAGAACAAGGACTGTGATTTTTGGAGCATGGAATATTAGGGCAATAAGTGGAAAAGAGTGAGAATTAGCTGAAGAAATGGAAAATTCAAAGTAGACATTTTGGCCATTACAGAAACAAAGAAAAAAGGACAAGGAATAGAAAATGTAGGACCAAATCATGCTTTAATCTTCTCGATAGATATCAAAGATAGAGCTAGAGCAGGAGTAGGCCTCCTAATGCATAAACGGCAAGAAAAGCTACTAGAAAGTTGGAAATTTATAAGCCCACGGCTTTTAGAGGAAGAGAAATTAAATTATCAATAGCTTTGGACCAAACCAAGATGCCACCAAAAGAATAAGATATCTTCAAAATGATTTACAAATAGCTGCATAGAATCTTAAACCAAAACAGGAACTAATGGTTTTAGGAGATATAAACGCTAGAGTGGGAAACAATGTAGAAACATCAGTAATAGGTAAAGAAGGAGAGACAACTTCTCCAAATGGAGAGATATTAATAGATATACTAATTATACTAATGTATAAAAGAAACAACCCTCAGTTGTACTAAAGAGGTCTATGGTAGGAAACAATTTAAAAAAGATAGGAAAAGAGCACCAATAGTGGAATGAGAATGTCAAGACTAAGATCAAAGAAAAGAAGGATATCTGGAAGAAATACTTGCAAACAAAAGAGACCAGAGGATAGGATATATTACTTGAGTAAAAGAACTATCGCCAAAGAGGAAGTTAGGAAAGCAAAACACGAACAGTGGGAAGAGTTTGGACAAAGACTTCAAGAAAGCTATCAAGGAAATCATAAGTTGTTCGGGGGAGCAATGAAGAACAAGAACATCAAAGGAGACAGTGAAATCATGGAAACGTGAAGAAAATATTTTCAACAATTACACAATCCCTCCAGAACATATGAAACAAGGAGTACAGATCAATTAGTAAAAGTAACAAGTAATCCAGATGAGACAGCTGAAGATGTAGATATCTCAATGGAAGAACTCCAAACAGCTATAAGAAAGGTGAAATTAGGAAAGGCCCCAAGAGCAGATCAAGTTTATCCAGAAATAATTGAAATACAACAGAGTTGATTTAGACCAGGAAGAAGTGTACAAGACCACATATTTCCAATTAGACAAATAATAGAAAAATTCCTTGAGAGAAACATTGACTTGCACCTGCTTTTTATTGACCCTGAAAGGCATTTGACACTGTGAGGAGGGACGAACTATGGCATTCCTTAAAAGAACACAATATAGAGCAAAATTTAATAGAAGCCATTAAAAGTTTATACAATAAACCAACATGTGCAGTGAGAGTAGCTGGAAACTTATCTGCAGAATTTTATATAGATATAGGAGCAGGGTTGTATCCTACGTCTTCTTTTGTTTATCACATTTATCGATTCAGTCGCAAAGGCATCCTCAAAAATGAAGAAAATAAATGTAGGTATGCGGAAGCTCAAACCAGTAAATGTACCAATGCGTTCATTTGCCAATAACTTAGTTCCGTTTAGAAAATCAGAAAGGAACCTCCAGTCGAATATCAACATGATGAATAATGAGTTAAATAAAAAGAGGAATGAGAGTAAATGCAAAGAAAACCAAAACAATGTTAGTAACTAGTGAAGCTAAAACACAAAATCTTAAATTGGGCAGGGAGAATTTAGAACAAGTTCAAAGCTACAATTACCTAGGAGTAATGATTAACTCAGAGGGAAAACTAAGAGAGGAAATCAGCCAGAAAATACAAAAGGCAAGTGCAATATCTAACCATCTGGGAAAGGCATTTGTAGGTAAACAAGAATTGTCAACAAAAACCAAAATGGCAGTATACAACAGTCCCACTCTCCTCTATGGCAGTGAAACCTGGACCTTAGACAGTAGGGAATACAGTAGAGTACAGGCAGCCGAAATGAAATATCTAAGAAGAGAAGTAGGGAAAAGTAAAAGAGACAAAATCAGAAACATAACAATAAGGGATCAAACAGAATGAATGACAATAGAATAGCTAAAACAGTATAGTGTTAAAACTCAAGGTAAAAGACCAAAAGCAGACCTTGGAGAAAGTGATAGCAAAGAAATTGAACTTTCACGGAAGGAAACAGAAAATGCCAGGACAGGGCAGCCTGGAGAAAGATCATGTCGGGCATCTAAACCCATACACCAAAAGGTAGAATGGGAACTGATAAAGAAAGAATGAAATAGAACAACTTCGGTCACCCGCAGTCATCTTGCATTTGTGCAAACCGTGACTAGTAGTGTATGCATGTTTTGTTTCATTGCAGTTTACCTCGTCCACTATATGCAGCAACCTCAGATTTAAACTAAGAGAAAACACCTGGATGAAAGACAAAAGAAGGCGGGAAAAGAAAGGAGAACCTACCAGCACCACCCGTCAACCGCCCACACAAACCAGTGTAACCTATCAACATAGGAAAGCACTGTTCATTAAAACAAAACCGCTTTTATTTGTTTCGGCTGTTTTACTGAAATTAATTACCCATGCTAGGCGATGATCTCGGGTGAACCTGTGACAAGAGGAAACAGCAAGAGGACAGACATGAAAAAAAGAAAGAAAAGGAAGAGACATAATGGTCATACCGTTCCATCCTGTTGGTTGACACCTCCCATATTGATGCAGGTTAGAAATCGTACTTCTGAGGCTCGTTAGGGTATAAATTGCTGCATCTTAGATGCAATTGATATGCTCTTCCCTCATAGGCAGTCTGAGGAAACAAAATATATTACATTAAGGGCGAAAAAAAGTGCTTTTATATATAGGCTTAAATTTGATTTCATTTGATTTTACTCACACCCAGAAAACTAAATGATGTTGGGGGCTTTGGTAGGAATTATAATGCGCATGATGTTATCTCCATGCTAGATCTGAATTTTGAAGTTTGGGCAAAATATTTGCAACTGTAGGTCCTAAATGATCCCAAGATCGTTTTCACTTGAGGAATTCTTAGCATATGTCCGGTACGGCCCCTCATGATTTCGCAAAGCAATTATCGATGGATAATGTGAACACTTTGATGTCGCTGTGAACGAGTGTGATCAGCAAGTGAGGTCATCGAACATGATGCAGGAATTCAACTTTCACCTCCTTTGTTTGTGATTTTAATCAACCATGCTTTCTTTACAAAACCGTATTTCAATGCCCCATTTTGTTTTATATGGTCTGTTGACCTTCACTCGCCACAAAAATCTGAAGGTTCAATGAATATGACCAATGCCAGACAGGGGAACATATCCTTGTCCCTCAATCGCGATGAATGCCTGGTCTATTAAAAATGACAGGTGATTGCATGTCACTTATGACATCAAGAAAAAGACATGGGCGGAAGACTTAAATTTTAATTGCCTAGTGACAAACTGGTGATCCAATTTGACAAAGGATGTGCTCTACAGTGTGTGGAGTTATGAAGAGAAGACTGGTCATCTTTTATTACATTACAATTACAATGGATAGGTAATGAAGGGTGATTACAGTGCATGACATATTGTTGATGGGCATAACCCACACTAGCGGTGGGATTGCATGAATGTATGACTAACTAAACATAAAAGAAATTTCAATCAATTACGGACAAAATTTCGAAAATCTTGGTTTTGAAACAGGCATTTAGAGGGGCAATCTATGTGGGAAAAATAAGATTGCAGGCATTTAGGCGAAACAGACATTTAGGCAGTCACTACTGTACCACCAATTGTTGTGCCAGTGGTAACTTGGCGTTAAAGCGGGGGGGAAAAATTCTTCCAAATACATGTATTACTATTAGTTACAATAAGGAGATTATAATCATATTTGACTAATCAAGTAGAATGAAAACGATCATTAACAAGACAATATAGGCCCACATGTATAGCATGTGAACAGGCCTGTAGTATTGTGATTATTGATCGTCCGGTCTCTTATATGCAGGATAGAAAAACGAAAACACCCCTAACTCAAAATAGATTAGCCGAGGTATGACACTGCCTTGAAACCTAAAGAACGCCACTCAATTGGACCCTGTTAAGATATTGTCAAGATGATGCGACCGGGGCCTATGCCGATGTTATTTTTTAATCAGCTGACCCAATAAGGCTAAGCAGTGGATGACAAACGTTGTCTCCAAAAACCTTCAATACTATCATTTTATCATAAAGCAGAAGCCTTGTGTCACCAGTGTCATTATCTAAGTGTAAGAGTTCTAAGGCACACAACACATGGCAGTGATCCATGTGTGTAATAACAGTAGTATGTTTGACTCTGTTTGTTTCTTTGAAATTTACCCTGTCCACCATCGCAGTGATCTCAGAGTGAATCAAGAGGAAACAGCGAGATGAAAGATAAGTGAAAAAACGTAAGGAAAGAAGCAGGACCTACCAGCAGCACTCGCCAACCACCAGCTTTGACTCTGCGATCAAGCCAAACTAGGTCACTTCTACCTGCATACATCACTTCAGGCAAGGGGTGGTGATGCGCGATGGCAGCATAATGAGTTGTATTTTACGATCTTAAGTTATTAAAAAATGTTAAGGAACATCGATGCCAAATCATTGACAGATGGTGGTATAATGAGTTATTTCATTGTTTTTGAATAGTGTTAGATCTGCACGTACTTGGGTGAAAAACTGGCGACATATGGAGGTTTAAGTATAACAAAACTGTGACACATCTTTTTACGTCCTATTATATTTCAAATTTGGTTGACTTTGGATCGACTTTTATCGGTTTGAAAATAGTGTATCAAATACAATTTGGCCACCATTATAATGACAATGAAAATGGCAGGCAACAAAAAACAATAAAAAACCAGTCCATCTCATTCACAACATATTTTTTGTATGCTTAAAGTATGTCAAATACTAATGATTTTAAGCCTGAAGTGTAGACCCCCCCCCCCCTCCCCCAAACTTGAACCTATCCGGACCATTGACAACTGCAGTAATTTGAACATTAGTAAAAAAGAAAAAGAGAGAGTGAAAGAAAGAAGATGGACATCAACTCACTCTAGTGGGTCCGATGATCATGCCATTCCAATCTGTCATAGTGTCATCATTGTCATCAACAAGACCCCAACTGACTGTGCCATCTCCACTGCCTTTTTGGCCTTCCTCCAACTCTTCAAGGAGACAGAAATTGCGGGGGACCACTGTGAAATAATACAAAGTTTAAATAAATTAAGCGACCGTTACTTCAATCAAACTAATGGATTGTTTGTTTAATTGAGACTCACTTGTCGACCACATGCGGTGATCTCAAAGTGAATTGAGGAAACAGCAAGATGAAAAAAAGAAAAGAAATGAAAGTCAAGAGTAAAAGGAAATAAGAATAGAACCTACCCGCAGCACCTGCCAACCACCCACTCGAACTAATGGAATAGATCATGACAGGAAACATTTGAGAATTTGGACTCATGGTTTTATGTTTACAAAGCACAAAATGTTTTCTTATTTTGTTTTCTGCTCATAGGAGGGGGGGGGGAGAAAATCGGGATTTAAGGTCCAGATATCGAAACCTGGCCTTTTCCCCTTTCTGTAAGAAATTGAATGCAATAAATAGGGATGCCTGGAAACCATTACGTTTTCTGAACATTTAGGAGGTAAGCGCGCGGGCGGGTTTATCATCGCTCGCCATGAAGACACTATGTTACTTGGCCATGCAATGACAATGCAAATTTAATATAAGACATTGTTAATACATGAAATAACAGCTGATCTGGCAATATTATTTTACCCTTCACCTTCCTCTGTCAGTCTGTCTGGTGCTCTCTCTCTGTCTCTTTCTGTGTCAGTCTATCTTTGTATCTGTCTGACTGACTGTATGTTTCTCGCTCCCTCTCTCTCTCTCTCATAATATGATAATGTATTCATACGACGCATTTAAAGCTTTGGAGTATGCTGTCCCTTACATTGTTTTTTCATTCTTAAGCATTTTGTCAGTGCCTGACTGCAAGCGTTAAAGTGGAAAATTCGGTGTCATTGCATTTTATATATATATATATTTATGTAACATGTCTTGCCGGTGTACAAGTGGGAAAGTAACATACATTATGCTGTCTAATGGGTTTTGTCAGTGCATCACCATCTAAAATGCCATTGAAAAACTCAGACAAAACACATTACTCTCACATAATTTATTATGATCTCAAAATAATGTGAATGAAATCTTTTCAGCCATCAGATTAAATGACACCAAAAAAAAAAAGGTGTGTTTTAGAATTTATTCATCTTGAAACTAAATTGTGAATTTCTTAAAACCGTGTTTTCAGGTCTAATTGTCATCGGTAACATTAGTAGCCTAATTGTAATTCACATATATATATCTTTCGTTTTCATTTTAGAAAGGTGTTAGGTCTAAGATGAAATAGCTCTAAGATACCAAGATAGCTAAATGGCCCCCACTGCCGTCAGAAACCCGCCCGTACGCGTACATGACATGAACAAACCAGCATGTCAAGTCGTGTTAATATTGCTCACGTATGCACATTCCGTCACTTTCACCTACCTGGACAGCATATAATGCGTGTCTATGTACACACACTTATTTATTTCATTACAACCTCAACTCTTCAGCCAAATGCCCAATTTGTTGTAATTCATGAAATACTGTTTGTTTCTTAACACTTTGATACCTTAGCTCTCTATTGATAAATTATCATGATACCGTACTATCTTTTTGGGTTGATTAATGATTGATTTTTAAGATATTCTTTAGCACAAATTAACACTGCTGGCCTCTTCAGCACTGATTTATGAGCTTGTGATATGGCAACTCTCTCAGACGCCTGTGCTTACTCTCTGTTATAGGGCATTTATAAAAAAGGGGATGAGTTGCCAAGAAGGTGAGACTGACAGAGCCCCCTTCTTGGCACTGGCCCACTCTGTTACACTGTTACGCTTTTATTCTTATATTTGTATTTTTGTTTTATTTATGCTTTTGGAATTGCAATGCACCAAAAACCTGTCACGTTCAAATTGTCATGTGACTGCCGATATTGTTGCCAGAATACATCAAGAGCTGAAAATTAGAAATGACGCCCTGAAGGTGCAGCAACACAAAAGCTACAGCATAATTAATTCCTGATAGCTTAAACCTCAAGACACAGAAAGCACAGAACTAGACACACACAGTCTCGATCAGGGCCAAAATTTTCTAATTTTAATGGGCCCATGGCGGTGACATGTCTACAAACTGATTATGCTTACGTAAACATGTTCATATACAAGTATTTTGTCTGCATAACAGGAACTCAGAGGGATATGATCATAATGCTCAAATTTCAGAAATAAAGATCATGCTGTTCAATGAATGTAGCCTCATAACGTCTACATAGTACAATGCACTCCCCCCCCCCATTTATGTATAACACAAACCAAAGAAAACATAACAAACAAAAGGATGCTGCAAATATTTTATCATTATGAAAAGAAAGGCAGAAGGGACGGTAATAATATCAGAGGAACTGTCCTTGATCAATGATTATAATGATATTATGACACCTAATGATAATAATACAGTAGTAGCCGCCTAAATGTCCACCGCCTTAATGCCTGTTTTGCCTAAATGCTTGCGATCTCAGTGAAACAGAATTTTTCTATATATAACTTGCCCCTCTAAATGCCCGTTTCAAAACAGAGATTTCCGCCTAAATGCCCGGTCCCAACGGCAACTGCAGGTATCATTTTCTCCAAATTATTATAAAATGTCTGTAATTGATTAAAAAAAATTATTTTTTATCATACATAATATAATCCCTCGCTAATGGGACTTTTATGCCCATTAACAATGTGCCATGCATTGTAACAATCCTTCATTACCTATCCATTGTATTGTTATAAAAGTTTACATGTCTTCTCTTTATAACTCCACCCACTGTACAGCACAGCCTTTATTCCATTGGATCATTGGTTTGTCACTGAGCAATTAGAATTGAAGTCTTTCGTACTCCGCCCACGGTTCTTTCTAGATGCCGCATCAATCACCTGACGTTTTTACTAGACCGGGCATGCACCGCGATCAAGCAACAAGGTTTGAACAGTTTTATTGCCCCCTGTCTTGCATTAGCTGTATCCATTGCTCCTTCGGGCATCCGTGGCGAGCGATGGTCAACACGCCTGCGCGCTCATCACTGCAGTGCTAAAGAGCTAAATGGTTTCCAGATGGATAGTCATGCTCACAGAATCTATATCAGTTGTATGCCCTTTATAAACGAAAAAATGCTCTCTTGACCAAATGTTAGTATTTGGAAAGGCATCTGAACGTGTATAAAGTTAATAAAGCTCAACTATCGACTGTAAAATTAATTATATTACAGTATTACTCACATCCATCACAGAGTGGTTGGTGGCTAGTTGTACGATACGATAGGATACTGTGCGATTGCTGGTACTTTGCTTGACTGTACTTATAGATCTAGATCGAGATCAACTGACAGTTAATAGAGGAATACAGATACATCTAGAATATCTAGATTCCTAGATCTTCATCTAGATAGATTCTAAGAAATGAAAATTCTAAGATATTTTGACAAAAGAACTACTAGATCTAGCTAGCTCTAGGTCTAGGCAGCCACAATGACGTGAAATGACTGGGTGATCATGGTAAATATTAAATTCTAGATAGGTCTAGAACTCAACTCTTGACTCTAGAATCCAGATTTTAAGTCTGAGTCTAAATTCCAAATTCCTGGGCTAGATTGATATCTGATATCTAGAATCTAGTAACTTAAATTTATTTTACTCTACTAGATCTACCTCTAGCTCTATCAGCTCTATTTATAGCTACATCTAGATTCTAGACTAATAAAAAAAACTACTTATGAATCTAGCGAAATCTAGATCTAGAATCTAGTCTATCTCTAGAATCTAGATGTAGATTCTAGCTCTAGACTAGAGATAGATCTAGAATCTAGATCGAGATCTAGAATATCTAGAGATCTAATATAGACCTAGGCTAGACTCAAGAGAATGAAAAAATAGATATCTAGATTTAAGATCCTATAAATCAGAATTGTGTACAATAATGGGTAAAAAACCCCAGTAATCCCAAACTTAAAGATATGTTACAAAGGCATTGTGACAATAAAATACTATAAGAGATACATACCCACTTTACCGGATGAAACTCCTTGGTTATGACCCGCCATGTTGCAGCCAAGATTGGCAAATTGGCAATTCCGATTGCTAGAAGCATGGATTGCCACATTGGCCTATGCTATCCATCAAAAGGATTTACACTCTTCGCGTAACGCATGATAAGAGAAAGTAGTTTTATTCCTCTTAATTCAAACCTCATTAGAGTAGGTCAGCACCTTTTTAAGAATATTGGAAGTGTTTTCAACTCAATGTTTTTGTAATGTAAGCTTTTTTTAATCACTTTTTTTATAAAAAGTTAAAATTGCAATAAAGTTGAGGTGGTTTTTTGTTTTTCATTCTAGGCTAGTGAGTTTGACTATGATAAACCTTATTATAAATTTTGAGAAATAAATGTTTTAAAGTAACTCAACGCAATCCAAGATTGAGTATCTGAGATGTGTTGCGTTACGTGACTGTTAGACTTACTACTTTGTACTGAAATCGAGATTGTGACCAAAATAATTTATTAAATGGCGTGTTTTGTTTTAATAATTTGGTATCCGTTTGTGAAATGCAAAACTTGGAATATATATTTTACGGAATGCGTAATACAGTAATACATCACAACACAACAATCAATATGACACAACAATCAATTTGTTTTTCCTTTGCACTGCCATTTGATCAAATAATTATCTCAAATCTTGAAATCCAATATCTCTTTCTCTCACAATGAACATTGAGATTCATGTCATCAATGAAACCAAAAGTTTTCTCAAAACAACTAGAATCTAGCCTCTATTTGATTTGGGGTTTGTTTTCTGTTTGTTTTGCGTTCTATGTTGTGAATAAGCCTTGTAGGCGAAATAATATTCCCTGTGAAATGAATTGTGTATTGACATATTATTATCTTTCAAATTATTTTGTTGCCTGTGTGAACAAGAAAGTTTTACTAAAATTTTGCTCTTGTGCAATCATGTATTACGATGAACTTTTATCATGTTCCAGTCCAAGCATAGGTGCTGGGTTGACCATCCTCCATTCACAAAGGGTTTTATTTTTGCTAATGTATTAATCAAAGAAAACTATCATCTATTGTTCCCCTACAAATATAATTTCTAGAAAATGGCGATGATATGAAGTCCATACAACATTCAACAAATTATTTTTCATTAGGAATCAGAGATTAGTTTATATTTGATTTGATTTTATCCACATCCACAACTAAGGTGATCTCGGGGGTTTCGGTGGGATCTTTGATTTTGCCTGGACTGCTCTGTAAACAGCAAAGGGGTCTTAAATCAGCACAGAGAGTTGTGATATGCACACATGACCTCTTTGTTATTGTCCGTCTCATATGGGACTAGGCATCGATTCACCTACCTGGACTAAGAGGTAACACGAGAATATTTTTAAACTAGCAGGGCTCGAACACACAACCTTTTGTTTGTAATACCAAGGAGCCACAGTGGAGTGAAGTCAAAGGCCAAATATGACAATAAGTGACAACTCCACTAATAAAAACAGAACAAACACGTTCTGTTCTGTCTAGTGGAGTTGTCACTTATTGTCATATTTAACATTTTGTTTGAGAGGCCGACGTCTTACCTCTAGACTAGGCTACCGAAACCTCATCAGCGATGAAAGATGCAGAGGACAAGAAAATAACTGAGGAATTCAAAACAAAACTAAAACAGAAGAAAAACAAACGTGTCATGGCATATGTTTGATCAAATGTTTCTGACCAATTAAGTTATATTTAAGTGGATGACAAATGAAAGAGACATCGTCAAGAGTGGTTTTCATTTCAGGGGAAAGAACTGTGTTGTTACTTGCTGATCTGAAATTCACAACTGATTTCCCCTTCTATTCTATCTGAAGGCGCCCTTAGCCAAGACCGTCTCTAATAGAAGGCCTGGAAGGCAGAAAAACATGGCGTCGCTATCAGGCCGACGTGCGGGCCCCACAGCAGGACCAACGCAGCCAACTAGATCTAGATCTAGATCTTCTAACTCTGTTGTTAGTAGTCTTAGACTGTCAGTGTCATCAGTTAGATCTCTATAAATCTACAAGACATTGTACTTGTACTACGCACATCACTATCATCACACACATACTAATTACTTCGTAAGATTAAAAGAATCCAACACAGTGTTAATGTATAGTTAATTGTAAACAATCATGGGAGCTTTTAACGTGCACAGAGTATTGTCATTTGCACACTGGACCTCCTTTTGATCGCCCGTCTCCAATGGGACTAGGTGTCGATTCACCTACTTGGATCACGGGGGTAGATTTTGCTCGAAAACAATTGACAAAAATTTTCAAACCGTTTCGAACTCACTACCTTTCGGTTCAGATGCCAATACCTTGCCTCTGGACTACTGAGTTTCCTCCAAAAGCTGGAATCGTGAGTGAGTGTTGATTTTGGAATCAGAATGAAGAAGAGTTATTGCTAACTGAAACTGGCCCAAGATATAGAATCACATCATTTTATTAAAGTATCACACATTATGCTTGCCTGTTGCCATGAGAATAAATGTAGGAGAGCTAGTAATAAATATAGCAATGCCACATGGATCCTTCTCCACATCCCCCCCACCTCCCACCCCTCCTCGCCCGATCAGCGGACGGTAGTTCAGAGGCAAGGCGTCGGCCGCTCAAACAAAGGTAGTGTGTTCGAGCTCCGCCGACGGTTGACATTTTTTCTCGAATTTGTTCGAGTAAAATCTACCCACCTGGTCCAAGTAGGTGTAGTGACACCTAGCCACATTGGAGACGGACGATAAAAATGAGGTCCCGTGTGCAGATCACAACACTATGTGCATGTTAAAGATCCAAAAATCCCGAGATCACCTTAGTTGTGGATGCGGGTAAATCAAATTAAATCTAAACGCAAGGCTTATTCATTGCTTCTGAATTTTCTCCCAGGTGATCACAACGATGGCACTTAAAGTTGTTACCGTGAGTGTAGTGTTCATTTTGGAATCAGAATAAAGAAGAGTTGCTGACTGAAACTGGCTCAAGAGATAGTCACTGGCTCAAGAGATAGTCACTGGCTCAAGAGATAGTCACGGCTCAAGAGATAGTCACTACAGCTTGAGTCTCACACTATGCTTGCCCGTTGCCATGAGAATAAATGAAGGCGTGATTTCAATAGTGTGCTTATGTCCCCTTTCATGAAAAACGAGATAGAAAGATAATCATGGGGGAATAAAACGAAATCATGCTTTCAAAAAGTATGAAAATGATATGATGAAAACACGTCACATTTTAGTCGTTAGAAATTTGGAATTCCCAAAGTCATCTGTGCCCTAAGTCAATTGTTTTTTTGTAAAATTTCTTTAAATGACGTCATTGTGACTTAGGCACACTACTGAAATGACCCTTTCAGGTAGCAACTAATAATTGTAGCAATGCCACAGGAATCGCCTCACCCACTTCAACCCCTCCCGCCAGACCCCTTCATCGGAATACATGTATGACTCATTCATCATTATGTACGTGAAGGTTTTGTCAATGTCATGACGAATGATTTTTTTCATTTCGGAAGTCGGGACATAGAAAGAAAATACACACAAACCTCGTCATACCGCCAACTGTCGTAGTGACTTGACGTTACAAAGGGAATGATATTATACCGAAAACGTCCTTTTTCTGTATTTCAATGAGGTAGATAATCAATATTTGACTAACCAAGTAGAAAAAAACAACAACACGAGAACTGACAAGACACTGTGGGCCTTCTGCATATGAAAAAGCTATTGTAGTAATATACAAGTACACAATATGTAGTAGGATCGCCCAGTCCCAAATTCATCGACAAACACACCCTAACTCGAAATGGACTAGTCTAGGTTATGATACTGTTGTGAACTCAATTGGACCCAATCGTAGCCATGGCTGCTCCGACAAGCTATTGTCAGCATAACGCGATCTAGGCCTATGCTGATGCAACTCTTCATTCGGCTGACCTACGCCAAAAGCAGGAGGACGACGTCTCCAGTACCTTCAGTACTCTCATTCTCATAAAGAAGAAGCATTATGTCATTAGTGTCAGTGTCATTTTTGTAAGTGTAAGAGTACCAAGACACACATGACAGTGATGCTTGTGTGAGGGTGTGTGTTTTTTTACTGTGTGTTTGACTCCATGATCTGTTACCAAGCCAAACTAGATTCTTCTTTTACCCGCTTGCACCACTTCGGGGAAAGGGTCGATGATGCACCGTGGCGGTATAACGAATTATATTTTACAATAGTTATTAAGGAACGTTCTTGTCAATTCATTAGCGAATGGCGGTATAACGAGTTATTTCATTGTATTTGTATACTGTCAAATCCGTACAAAGGTGAAAAGGTATAACGGAGGGCTGTATAACGAGGTTTGTGTGTAAGTAAGTAAAAGTTCCTTCAAAACCGTTACGGCCCATAGAACCGGAGCTTATCCTGGTTTCTATAGCGTGAAGTGGAACAGGTGATAATAATCACCTCCTGAACAGGACGCTAGTCTAACGCAGGTTTTTACTCCCAAGCTAGTGCGCGTACCCATTTTGCGCCTGGGTCGTGGGGATATATGCATGTTAAGTGTCTTTCCCAAAGAACACAACGTCTGGCTTGACTTTGCCAGGATTCGAAACCGGAACCTTATGATCCTCGGTCCGGCAGTCTAACCACTCGGCCACCGGCGCCACAATAGGTTTGAGTGTACAAATGTGATAAATCTTGGATGGTATGCTCGTTTGTATCTATCCAATCGTTCATCCATTCATCCATCCATCCATCCACTCATACATACATACATACATACATACATACATACATACATCCATCCACTCATCCACTCATCCACTCATCCATCCATTCACCCATCCACCCATCCCCTCATACATCCATCCATTCATCCATCCACTCATCTACTCATCCATCCATCCATTCATCCATTCATCAATCCACTCATCCATCCATCCATCCATTCATTCATCCATTCATTCATCCATCCATCCATTCATCCATCCATTCATCCATCCATTCATCCACCCATTCATCCATCCATCCGTTCATTCATCCATTCATTCATCCAGTTATGGCGTATCCTGGCATGACGTCGTTGCTTCCTGAATCTTCACACAAAAATCGTTAAAGTTTGCAGCCAACTTTCTAGCTTACTCTGTCGCTACTGTCTGGTCCAGACAGCCTGTTATTTGTTATAGTATTATCTCATTTCCATTTTCACGTATTACTCAATAAAAAAAAATCAAAATCCAAGCCCTAAAACATACAAAAGATTGCTGTTTGATTGATCAATGATTTATATTTCGTTTACATTGTTGCTGTTAATGTTGATGTTGTTGTTGTCGTTGTTATCGTTCAGCAGCTCATGAACATAAGCCCTTTGGCACAGTGTCAATTGTCATGTAAAGGAATGTTCACGTCCTGGTTCCAAAATGCGGACTCAGTAGTCCAGATGCAAGGTGTCGGCCTCTCAAACCCAAGGTCGTGGGTTCAAGCCCCATCAACCGTTGAAACGTTTTGTCGAGTTTTTTTTTCGAGTACAATATACCCCCCCCCCCCCATCCTCCTGGTCTAGGTAGGTGGATCGAAACCTAGTCCCATCGGAGACAGACGATAAAAAGGTGGTCCCGTGTGCAGATCACAACACTCTGTGCACGTTAAAGATACCTTGGCTGTTTACAGGGCAGTGTGGACGACATTCAAAATCCAACCAAAAAACCCCGAGATCATCATGATAGTTGTGGATGTGTGGGTAAAATCAAATAATTGAAGAAGAAAAGAAGCAAGCTTCCATGATGTTTTCTGTGCATGGGTTGACAGACAGAGAGGATGAGCAATCTTGTTATTAATGTTATGCTCTTTAGTATCAAAGTTTGCATGTTGAGGGATTTTTAGAGTGTGTTCTGCTCAGATGATTGTGATAATTGCATGCAATGACGGTGTTAATGACACACATTTATTGTGTGTCAGTTCTAATCTAAGGGGTATTTTAAAAATGATTATTTTTTACTCATATTTTCAAACTCGTAGAATTTGGGTATTGCAAAGTTGATCCATTATGTGATTCTTTGTCGGCTATTCCATTGGCCCAAATGTGTGTGTGTGTGTGTGTGTGTGTGTGTGTGTGTGGATTCTTAGTTTCGTCAGAAAATTTGGGGTTTATCATAGGCGATCTTTCTTTTGCTTTTTTTATAACTTTGATGAGGAGTTCACTCAGATATATAAGATTTTTTTTTATTTGCTATTTGTTTGTCTCCTTCTGTAAAGGACATGTCTCGTATTTGATGGCTTAGGATTTGGTTTTGTTCTTGAGAATGCCTGTTGAATGGATCGGTACAGTGGGGTCCTCATAGGCGACAAAGTCATCACTCACCACTAGTGTGTCAACTCTCCACTCACACAACACCGAGGCAATTTTTGTGACTATCAACATGTAAGAAAATGCAAAAACCCTTAATTGTGGGCTCAATATACACGACACTATCAGTCACATAGTGGTGCAGACTAAATGACAAAACTGATAAACTGCCTTGATAACCAAAACAATAACGACATTATATGGGCTGGGGGAGATTTCAACCTACCTGACATTGATAGATCAAACGACCGCATCATTGGGAACCAAATTCCTGCTTCCATGAATGCTTCCCTTGTACACAAAGTTCGTGATTTTGGGACCCACACAAACAAAATAGAACGCCCAAAAAGAGGCAACAAGGTCCTTGATGTAAAAAAAAAAAAGTTCCTTCAAGGCCATTAAGGCCTATAGAGCCGGAGCGTATCCCGGTTTCTATAGCGTGAAGCGGAACAAGTGACAATAATCATCTCCTGGCTAGGACGCTAGTCTGACGCAGGTTTTTACTCCCAAGCTAGTGTCTGTACCCATTTGCATCTAGGTAGAGTGGGGGGGGAGGAATGCGTGTTAAGTGTCTTTCCCAAGGAACACAACGTCGCCCCTCGCTTTGCTAGGATTCGAACTTGGGACCTCATGATCTCCAGTCCGGCAGCCTAACTGCTCGGCCACCGACGCCACAGTCCTTGATGTATTCCTTACAAATAAACTCAGCCTTGTCATTCGAACATTTACAATACCTGGCCTGAGTGACCATGACATCGTTATCACCGTCAGCGAACTAAAACGGAACAAAGTCGAACTAACTCCCCATGAGGTCAGCCTCGAGACAACAGCAAACGTCAACGTATTGAAAACAGAGACAGCAAACGTCAGTGCAAATTGAATGTATAAGGAAAACCAAACTGTAGAAGGAACGTGGACTGCCATCATAACCTCTTAAACACAATGATACCAAAAAGTTTACCCGTACGAGCATGCTCATAAAATACCATCAATCGTGAATCAACGCCCTCAAAATACCACGAATCGTGAATCAACGCCAATCTCAAAATACACCCAATCATGGATCAACGCCAATCTCAAAGCACCACTGTGGATCAACGCCAATCTCAAAATACCACCAATCCTGGATCAACACCAATCTCAAAATACCACCAATCATGGATCAACACCAATCTCAAAATACCACCAATCATGGATCAACGCCAATCTCAAAATACCACCAATCATGGATCAACGCCAATCTCAAAATACCACTGTGGATCAACGCCAATCTCAAAATACCACTGTGGATCAACGCCAATCTCAAAATACCACTGTGGATCAACGCCAATCTCAAAATACCACTGTGGATCAACGCCAATCTCAAAATACCACCAATCGTGGATCAACTCCAATCTCAAAATACCACCAATGTGGATCAACGCCAATCTCAAAATACCACCAATCGTGAATCAACACCAATCTCAAAATACCACCAATCGTGAATCAACACCAATCTCAAAATACCACCAATCATGGATCAACACCAATCTCAAAATACCACCAATCGTGAATCAACAATCTCAAAATACCACCAATCGTGAATCAACACCAATCTCACAATACCACTCAACCAATCAAAATACCACCAATCACGGATCAACGCCAATCTCAAAATACCACCAATCGTAAATTAACTCCAATCTCAAAATACCACCAATCGTGGATCAACAACAATCTCAAAATACCACTAATCGTGGATCAACAACAATATCAAAACGCCACCAATCGTGGATCATCACCAATCTCAAAATACCACCAATCGTGAATCAACGCCAATCTTAAAATTAAGGCCAATCGTGGATCAACACCAATCTTTAAATACCACCAATTTCGGATCAACACTAATTTCAAAAATACCATCAATCGTAGATCAACACTAATCTCAAAACTACCACCAATCGTGGATCAACACCAATCTCAAAACTACCACCAATCGTGGATCAACACCAATCTCAAAAATACCACCAATCGTGAATCAACACCAATCTCAAAATACCATCAATCGCGGATCAACGCTAATCTCAAAACTACCACCAATCGTGGATCAACGCTAATCTCAAAACTACCACCAATTGTGGATCAACACTAATCTCAAAACTACCACCAATCATGGATCAACACCAATCTCAAAACTACCACCAATCGTGGATCAACGCCAATCTCCAAATACCACCAATCGTGGATCAACACCAATCTCAAAATACCACCAATCCTGGATCAACACCAATCTCAAAATACCACCATTCCTGGATCAACACCAATCTCAAAATACCACCAATCATGGATCAACGCCAATCTCAAAATACCACCAATGTGGATCAACGCCAATCTCAAAATAAATACCACCAATCACTGTGGATCAACGCCAATCTCAAAATACCACTGTGGATCAACGCTAATCTCAATCTTAAAATTCAAAAAGGCCAATCATGGATCAACACCAATCTTTAAATACCACCAATTTCGGATCAACACCAATCTCAAAATACCATCAATCGTGAATCAACAACAATCTCAAAATACCACCAATCATGGATCAACACCAATCTCAAATACCACCAATCGTGAGTCAACACAATCTCAAACTACCACCAATCGTGGATCAACACCAATCTTTAAATACCACCAATCACGGATCAACGCCAATCTCACAATACCACCAATCATAAATTAACGCCAATCTCAAAATACCACCAATCGTGGATCTCAAAATACCACCAATCGTGGATCAACAACAATCTCAAAACGCACCAATCGTGGATCATACCACCAATCGTGAATCAACGCCAATACCACCAATCGTGGATCAACACCAATCTTTAAATACCACCAATCGTGGATGGATCAACACTAATCGTGGATCATCTCAAAATACCACCAATCGTGGATCAACACCAATCTCACCACCAATCGCCAGGCCAATCGTGGATCAACACCAATCTTAAATCAAAACTAATCCACCATCAATCGTAGATCAACACCAATCTCAAAATACCACCAATCGTGGATCAACGCTAATCTTAAAACTACCACCAATCGTGGATCAACACCAATCTTTAAATACCATCAATTTCGGATCAACACTAATCTCAAAACTACCACCAATTGTGGATCAACACTAATCTCAAAACTACCACCAATCGTGGATCAACACCAATCAAAACTACCACCAATCGTGGATCAACACCAATCTCAAAATACCACCAATCGTGGATCAACGCCAATCTCCAAATACCACCAATCGTGGATCAACACCAATCTCAAAATACCACCAATTGTGGATCAACACTAATCTCAAAATACCACCAATCATGATCAACACCAATCTCAAAATACCACCAATCGTGGATCAACACCAATCTCCAAATACCA
Organism: Doris montereyensis; assembly: GCA_037039925.1. Lineage (NCBI taxonomy): Eukaryota > Metazoa > Mollusca > Gastropoda > Nudibranchia > Dorididae > Doris > Doris montereyensis. Next base: position 7,414 of record JAXRKP010000268.1, on the reverse strand, counting down.
CCAATCGTGGATCAACACCAATCTCAAAATACCATCAATCATGGATCAACGCCAATCTCAAAATACCAATCACCACAATCTCAAAATACCACCAATGGATCAACACCAATCTCAAAAATACCACCAATCATGGATCAACGCCAATCTCAAAATACCACCAATCATGGATCAACGCCAATCTCAAAATACCACCAATGTGGATCAACGCCAATCTCAAAATACCACTGTGGATCAACGCCAATCTCAAAATACCACTGTGGATCAACGCCAATCTCAAAATACCACAATCATGGATCAACGCCAATCTCAAAATACCACAATGTGGATCAACGCCAATCTCAAAATACCACCAATGTGGATCAACACCAATCTCAAAATACCACCAATCGTGAATCAACACCAATCTCAAAAATACCATCTCAATCACTGTGAATCAACGCCAATCTCAAAATACCACCAATCATGAATCAACTCCAATCTCAAAATACCACCAATCATGGATCAACACCAATCTCAAAATACCACCAATCGTGAATCAACACCAATCTCAAAATACCACCAATCAATCAACACCAATCTCAAAATACCACCAATCACGGATCAACGCCAATCTCAAAATACCACCAATCAATCAATCTCAAAATACCACCAACGCTCAAAATCTCAACAACAATCTCAAAATACCACCAATCGTAAATCAACTCCAATCTCCAAATACCACCAATCGTGGATCAACTCCAATCTCAAAATACCACTAATCGTGGATCAACAACAATCAAAACGCCACTAATCGTGGATCTGTCACCAATATCAAAATACCACCAATCGTGAATCAACGCCAATCTCAAAATACCACCAATCGTGGATCAACACCAATCTTTAAATACCACCAATTTCGGATCAACACTAATCTCAAAATACCATCAATCGTAGATCAACACTAATCTCAAAACTACCGCCAATCGTGGATCAACAACAATCTCAAAACTACCACCAATCGTGGATCAACACCAATCTCAAAAATACCACCAATCGTGAATCAACACCAATCTCAAAATACCATCAATCGCGGATCAACGCTAATCTCAAAACTACCACCAATCGTGGATCAACGCTAATCTCCAAAACTACCACCAATTGTGGATCAACACTAATCTCAAAACTACCACCAATCATGGATCAACACCAATCTCAAAACTACCACCAATCGTGGATCAACGCCAATCTCCAAATACCACCAATCCTGGATCAACGCCAATCTCAAAATACCACCAATCCTGGATCAACACCAATCTCAAAATACCACCAATCATGGATCAACGCCAATCTCAAATACCACCAATCATGGATCAACGCCAATCTCAAAATACCACTGTGGATCAACGCCAATCTCAAAATACCACTGTGGATCAACGCCAATCTCAAAATACCACTGTGGATCAACGCCAATCTCAAAATACCACTGTGGATCAACGCCAATCTCAAAATATCACTGTGGATCAACGCCAATCTCAAAATACCACCAATCATGGATCAACACCAATCTCAAAATACCACCAATCGTGAATCAACACCAATCTCAAAATACCACCAATCATGAATCAACAACAATCTCAAAATACCACCAATCATGGATCAACACCAATCTCAAAATACCAACAATCGTGAGTCAATCTCAAATACCACCAATCGTGGATCAACACCAATCTCAAAATACCACTCAACAACAATCTCAAAATACCACCAATCACGGATCAACGCCAATCTCACAATACCACCAATCATAAATTAACGCCAATCTCAAAATACCACCAATCGTGGATCAACTCAATCAAAATACCACTAATCGTGGATCAACAACAATCTCAAAACGCCACTAATCGTGGATCATCACCAATATCAAAATACCACCAATCGTGAATCAACGCCAATCTCAAAATACCACCAATCGTGGATCAACACCAATCTTTAAATACCACTAATCGTGGATCAACAACAATCTCAAAACGCCACTAATCGTGGATCATCACCAATATCAAAATACCACCAATCGTGAATCAACACCAATCTCAAATACCACCAATCGTGGATCAACGCTAATCTTAAAATTAAGGCCAATCGTGGATCAACACCAATCTTTAAATACCACCAATTTCGGATCAACACTAATCTCAAAATACCATCAATCGTAGATCAACACCAATCTCAAAACTACCACCAATCGTGGATCAACACCAATCTCAAAACTACCACCAATCGTGAATCAACACCAATCTCAAAATACCATCAATCGCGGATCAACGCTAATCTCAAAACTACCACCAATCGTGGATCAACGCTAATCTCAAAACTACCACCAATTGTGGATCAACACTAATCTCAAAACTACCACCAATCATGGATCAACACCAATCTCAAAACTACCACCAATCGTGGATCAACACCAATCTCCAAATACCACCAATCGTGGATCAACACCAATCTCAAAATCAATCGTAGATCAACGCCAATCTCAAAATACCACCATTCCTGGATCAACACCAATCTCAAAATACCACCAATCATGGATCAACGCCAATCTCAAAATACCACCAATCATGGATCAACGCCAATCTCAAAATACCACCAATCATGGATCAACGCCAATCTCAAAATACCACTGTGGATCACGCCAATCTCATGGATCAACGCCAATCTCAAAATACCACTGTGGATCAACGCCAATCTCAAAATACCACTGTGGATCAACGCCAATCTCAAAATATCACTGTGGATCAACGCCAATCTCAAATACCACCAATCATGGATCAACACCAATCTCAAAATACCACCAATCGTGAATCAACACCAATCTCCAAAATACCACCAATCATGGATCAACAACAATCTCAAAATACCACCAATCATGGATCAGCACCAATCTCAAAATACCACCAATCGTGAATCAACACCAATCTCAAAATACCACCAATCGTGAATCAACACCAATCTCAAAATGCCACTCAACAACAATCTCAAAATACCACCAATCACGGATCAACGCCAATCTCACAATACCACCAATCGTAAATTAACGCCAATCTCAAAATACCACCAATCGTGGATCAACTCCAATCTCAAAATACCACTAATCGTGGATCAACAACAATCTCAAACGCCACTAATCGTGAATCAACACCAATCTCAAAATACCACCAATCGTGGATCAACACCAATCTTAAAATTAAGGCCAATCGTGGATCAACACCAATCTTTAAACACCACCAATTTCGGATCAACACTAATCTCAAAATACCATCAATCGTAGATCAACACTAATCTCAAAACTACCACCAATCGTGGATCAACACCAATCTCAAAACTACCACCAATCGTGGATCAACACCAATCTCAAGCCTACCTGCAATCGTAGTCAACACCAATCTCAAAACTTCCACCAATCGTAGATCAACACCAATCTCAAAATACCATCAATCGGATCAACGCTAATCTCAAAACTACTACCAATTGTGGATCCAACGCTAATCTCAAAACTACCACCAATTATGGATCAACACTAATCTCAAAAACACCACCAATTGTGGATCAACACCAATCTCAAAATACCATCAATCGTGGATCACAAATCTCAAAACACCACAAAGCATGGATCAACACTATTCTCTGTCGCTCCACTCAAAAAGAGCAGGGCTCGGATTGTACATCACTAACAAAGAAAAAAGGTAACTATCTTCGATAAACAATTTTGCTCTGTGTTCACCTCAGAGAGTGAAATAAACCCACCCAATGAAATTGAGAATCAGTCAGTACCAGCAATGCCGAAAATAAATGTCGCTGTGAATGGCGTCCAAAAAACGAAGAAAACTTCCCAATCCGAAGAGCAGCCTGCCTAAACAGAATCCCATCGACTCGTCCACATAATATTATTAGCAAAAGAAATAGCACAGCACTAACCAATCTGTTTCAAGATCTCTGTTTTTACAGGTGATATACCACAAATATGGAAGCATGGCAATGCGCAACCAGTCTTCAAGGCGGCGACAGCTAGACCAATATCATTGACATGTAGGCGATATGCCGCAACTTGTTAGAACACGTCATTAGATCGGCAATTACTGAACACATAGACGAGAACAACGTACTAAAGGATATACAACCAGGGGTGTGTTCTGTTTGTTTGGGGGTTTTTTTTGGTTCCAGGAACCACCTGTAAATATTGCAATATACCAAGAAAGTTACTAGATCTACCATGGGGTTTTTTCAATTGTGTTAATGAAATTCCCTTTTTAAGGAATGAAGTTAGCTCGGTTGGTAGCATGCAATCTTTTCACGGTGAGGCGGTGGGTGCCGATGTAGAGGTCGTGGGTTCGATCCTCATGATGGACAGGGTTGTTTTTTCTGTCTATTCTTTGTATTAGTTTCGTTTTGGTTCCTGGGCTTTACTATTATTCAGTGTCATTTCCTTGTAATTCTTGTTGTGTTTAGGTCTTGCTAGTATCGTTGGTAGTGATGTTGATAGATAGAACCATATATTAAAGGTAAATGTGGGAATAGGTGATATAAAAAAAACAACTCTAGGAAACTTATTTGATCTACATTAAATATTTTCGGTGATAAGACCTGAACATGTCAACTTAAAAAAAAACGTTCTGTCATTAGTGTCATTTCTTTCAACCCTGTGGAAAATTTAAAAACACTAGGAACGGATAAGTTTGTGCATTTGTCTTTGTTGTGTTCGATCGTTCAGCCGGGTCAAGTGTGCAACAGATTTCAGAAATCACCTCGACGTGGATGCAACTCTTTCGCCATACACACCGTCGGTCTTCCGTAGTGGGAGGTCATGCCAGTAAACTGACGCCACATTATGGAAGTTCCTTTCAGGGCAGCATGAGGGGAATTGTAGAGCAATTAAGC
>JAXRKP010002679.1:0-40375 GCA_037039925.1 Doris montereyensis | reverse complement strand
GACAGACAGACAAACAGAGAAAGAGACGAATTGCTCAGAACGGAAGTGTTCCGGTTTATCGAGATGCGACTGTACTACAAGAATGGGAGAGAAAATAGAAAATGGAATTTGATCGAAATAATCAATAGGTACTGAACACTACAAAAAGTAAAAATAATCAATTTTGAAAACTGAAAAACTAAGGGTAACAGAAAGTTGCAAAAAAAGCACATTGCCTGTTCACTGTTAGGGTTCCTTATACATTAAAGAGAAAAAATAAAATTATTTAATAAAACCAGTTTTAGATTATGGTAGCTCTGTGTGATAACCAAATCACCAGAGAAACCTGCATACAAGAAATTAAAAATACAAAAGAACATAACTACAAATTATGCACAGTGATGGATACCTTTAGAAGAACACAAATCCAGGAATAAAGTAACCATTTCCTTTACGATAAATCTGACAAATGTTTGGTCATCTTAGACTTAATATAAGAACAAATAGACCAAAAGAATGTTACAAAAGTAAAAATGGAGCAAGGCAAAGATTCCATATCTAGATGTTGAATAGGCAATCTAGTAACACCAAGACTCGATTAATAATTATTACAAGGCTATTTATTATACTCACAGTCAGCAATCAATTGATGAAATGAAGCAAATTCACAACTATATCCAATGAAGTTGGAATAAATACGACCATGGAATTCACACCACACTTTTGTTCACTCTCTCCATATATCATGGATAACCTCCACTGTTTAAACTTGAAAACTAAGAAATTTCTTGAAGGGAACTTTCACACCAATCTAAACATTCTGACACAGTTGAATACAATTATCTCCTTTCCAGATATAAACAAATTGATATGAGGGCACACCAAAATGATTACGTCAATAGGTGTTTTTTCTATGCTATATTGATTACGTCATAGGTTTTCCTTCCACTCAGGGAATACCCTTTCAAAAGTATAAGTAACTATGTTACACTGTCAAACTTACATGTGTAGTCCAATTCTTAAATACTAATAGACAACTGCACTTATTAAACTCTCACATACGGTAAAGACTATGGAACATACTGCAAATACAAATAAAACTAAGCAGTAGCACTGAAGACTTCAAAAGAAAAATTTAATACAGCATTTAAAAATAAAAAATGGATTCATGGGGCGTATAACTAAAATCATGCACAGTTACATATAGTAATACTTAATAATTGAATTAGTCATTTATTATGATGATGAAGAAAGCAGAATTTCAGTATCATGAACATGCTTTCTATAAAAGAAAAGACAAAGGTTATTGTAAAATGTGCCATCATACCTGCAATGGACAATCACAGGCCCAGGACTTGGAAGTGATTCTAACTGACTGTTAATAAGCTCCAGAAAATCAATCATAGATCCAGGATCATCAGGTACATTGTAATCAGGCCAGATCATGTAGTGAAATTGAACAATCTTCATGGGTTCTGACAATGACTGTAAGTAATAACATGGAAACAATAAGCAGACAACTTGAGAGGCCAAGGAAATGGGAGAAAAATTCAACAAATGTACTAGGGATGCCTGGCTTGGATCGAGTTGGTGATTCTCCACTCTAAACCAACCAGATCAATGCTCTCTCTCTACTTTAAAGAGAGCATTGACCCAGATTCATCTACTTCAACTCAAACTCCACTTCTCTGATTTATGGACTGATCGCATGCTTACATTTAGCAAACTGCAGCATACGTCCCCTAGTGACGTGTCTTAGGGGCCAATCGAACTTTGGTATTACATAGCAGGTCTCTTTGTACAGATGAGATATCTAGATCACCACAGAATCAAGTTGTAGGTATCCATAGCTGACCTCCCACCAGGTGAAGAAAGTAAGCTGGTAGTTAAAAGGTTCTCCTGGAGCTAAGAAAGACCCAGGCTCAGTGCAAGAAGACTGATCACATGAAAGGGCATGCACAGCTCTCCCTTTCCATATTAGAATTTCGAGCCAAGCTGACTAAAGCTGTCGCAGTTCTGCCAGGGTGGGTCATGATGATTGAGTTGACAAGAGAGATTTTTTTTAGTGTGTGCGTGTGTGCGTGTTATTGTTGTGGTTCTTTTTTGCTGATTAAAGATTGAAGAAAACATTCAAATAAATACTGGATGGTTAGTGCATCCACATCTTTAACTTCACAAATCTTTCCCTTCAATCTCCTCATCTATCTCGGTCTGTCCGTCTGTCTCTCTCTCTCAGTCTTGCCACCACAGTGGCAGGTAAAGCTCTTTCATTCCTTCATGCACACACGCACACACTAAAAACAATCTCTCTTAAGGTCACAGCCAGCATGTAATTACTTTTTTTTTAAAAAGGGCAATATTGTATCTCAACAAGATAGATAAACCTATGAAATTTAAGCATTTCTTGCGTTATAAATTCAAGACCTTTCAACCTTTTTCTTCAGTCAGTTTGTCCTGACAGATACATGTCAGTGTTGCTAATAAATTTTGTACGCATTGATTTGTCTTTGACTTTATGCTTTTACTTCACATCATAATGTATCAACCCAAACATTGTCATTCATCTTCCCTTTGATCACATTTTTTATTTTGGATTTCATTACCAACAAAAACTTTTCTACCAACAAAAAGCCTGTTTTGGATGACAATGACTATAGGATTGAATGCTTGTAACCAGTGTGTAACCCACCTCACAGGCAGACGTATTTCTGTGCTCCACTTTAACATGTATTTTTATGTATCTATTTCATTTTTAACATCCTGGATTTTCATTTCTACAAATTCGTTTCAGCCCAGTCATTCGAACTGTGTTTGAGTCTTCTATTTTAAATAAGTCGTTTTCGTGTATTTCTAAATTTGAAGATGGATTTTACAACATCAAGTCATGTCATTCATTCAGGTTTGGTGACATTTTTATTATTTTCCATTATCTGATTTTTACTCACCATGTGCCACCAAACATTCACACTCACAAACAATAACATTAAAAGTGACTTTTTTACTAATGGCCAGTGGCAGTGTCTTGGTGGCAAACGAAAGCGACGATTTATTCAAATAATATATGGTCGGAGGCCCCAACGTTGCAGTCGTGAGCCCCGCCTCCCTCAAATGCTCATATCGGTTCCGTGTTTTCACAACAGCAACAACATCCAGTGTGTTTTTTCTCGGCATCCCGACCCATGACACCCATCAAGAGGTCAGGACATGACCAACATTATCCCCGTCCCAAGTTCACCTCAAGTCATTGCAACACACAACAAAGCACAATCCTCCTCTCTGACCAAATGTCTATGTTTGAACGCATGCTCGTGCCGAAATAAAATAGATGAAATACATGACACAATTACTGACAGGCAGAAATCATCTTCGTAAGAGAAACATGGCTCCGCAATTCAAGTGACGAGCCTATAATAAATGATCTGATACCTGACGGCTTTAAATTTATTTATTTCCCTAGATCTGGTTGAACTGAAGGCAGTATTGTTGTTGTCCACAAAGACCATCTGTCTGCCTCGCTCACTCAAACACAATCTTACGACACTTTAGAACATTGTGAATTGAATCTTAAATCCCTAAGTCACAATAATATCACCATCGTTTGTTTATACATCGGCCTCCATCAAGTAAAAACAACCGAACAGTTTCTTCATGATTTTTCTGATATGTTAGACAAGCTGTCTACAGCAAAGTAGTTTCTGCATTTAGGTGACTTAAACATTCATGTTGATGATAACAATGACACCGTTACTGTAAATTTTCTCTGTCTTTTATATAAACATAGCATCAAACAACTAGTGCATCAATCAACGTACAAACACGGCCACATTATCGATTTAATCTTGGATAGAAATACAACAATCGTACCAGATAACATTATTATACAAGACAGATGCATTTCAGACCCCCACACAATTATGTTCGACTTTTGTCCATCAAAGTAAAAGGAAATTACAAGGCTCATCTCTTTCAGTACGACATCATAACATCACTAGACAACAATCTTTCGCTGACACCATCAACATTCAACAAAATCTTTCACCCACATTGGATAAACATGCTCCTCTTCGTCACAAGAAGTAAACACACATAAAACCATCTGCCCCTTGAATGTCTGAAGAACTTCAAAATTCCATCCAGTCAAAAAAGAAGACCCGAGCGGAGGTGGAGAAAAACCAGCATTACTATCCACCGGGAAATCTTCATCAAGGCAAGACAGCAAATGAAAGAACTGTCTTTTTTGACTTAAAAAGTGTCACTGGAGGTGATTTTTTGTCGTTTTCTTCAACATACTGGTGTCTGTTTGATAAGTATGATAAGTATGACTGAAACCGCATAAGAACTGTACCAGTTATTCCTAATGAATCACATAGTCGTGTTATCAAAATTTCATCATCAATCATTTTGTATCAAAGGCTGCCAACAGATCCAAAAGCACAAGAACAGAAACTAAATCGGAGTCACATGCATTAAGCAAATCAGTTTTAACTTTCAAGAGGGCTGTGTCAGTACTACGTTTGGTTCTGTAAGCAGATTGATACTTTTTGACAGTGATTTGCAAACTTTTTAACATTTATTGTCTGATTGCCCCCAATTTTGGCATATAGCATCTATGAAGCAATACGAAATTTCACCCAATACCATATTTGAATTGAAGTTGTATGTATTTTCGCAATGAAAGTTCACATGACAACCATATGATAACATTTTTTTCTTTTCTTTTAGCTAATTTAGATATGCCAAAAAGAGTGGTAGTGGTTAAAATTGTCTATATCAAATAATAAAAAATGACTTGTTCAGCCTTAAGGGGAAATGCGGCACAAGGAGACTTTTCTTCCCAATATTGCTTTTGTTTGCAAATATTTGAGTCAAATTAGTTTGAAAGGATACCACAATGATGTTTCTTTCTTTCTTTATCAGCTCCCATTCTACCTTCCGATGTATGCCCAAAATGATCTTTCTTCAGGCTGCCCTGTCCTGACATTTTCTGTTTAATTTTTAATTTTTTTTAGATCTTACGCCTCTCTTGTATTTTCTTCCCACTTCCTCCGAGGTCTGCCTTTTGGTCTTTACCTTGAGTTTTAGCACTGTATACTGATTTAGCTATTCTATTGTTATTCATTTTGTTAACATGCCCAAACCATTTCAGTTGATTTATTTCTTTCTTACTTTTTATGCCATCTGCTTTGGTTTGATCTCTTATTGTTGTGTTTCTGATTTTGTCTCTTTTAGTTTTCCCTACTACTCTTATTAGATATTTCATTTCGACTGCCTGTACTCTACTGTATTCCCTAGTGTCTAAGGTCCAGGCTTCACTGCCATAGAGGACAGTAGGATAATAAACTGTGTTGTATACTACCGTTTTGGTTTTTGTTTACAATTCTTGTTTACCTATAAATGCCTTTCCTAGATGGTTTATATAGTGCACTTGCCTTTTGAATTCTCTGGCTGACTTGTTCTCTTAGTTTTCCCTCTGAGTTAATCATTACTCAGATGGCTGCCAGACGGATCATGAGGTCCCGAGTTCGAATCCTAGCAAAGCCAGGGCCGCTGCTATGTTCCTTGGGAAAGACACTTAACACGCATTTTCCCCACTCTACCCAGGTGCAAATGGGTACAAGCACTAGCTTGGGAGTAAAACCTGCGTCGGACTAGTGCCCTGGCCAGGAGGTGATTATTGTCACTTGTTCCGCTTCATGCTATAGAAACCGAGATAAGTTTCGGCTCTATAGGCCTTAAGGGCCTTGAAAGAACTACTTTTTTTACTTAATCATAGGTAATTGTAGCTTTGAATTTGGTTTAAATTCTCCCTGCCCAATTTAAGATTTTGTGTTTTACTTCCCTAGTTACTAGCATTGTTTTGGTTTTCTTTGCATTTAATCTCATTCCTCTTTTATCTAATTCATCATGTTGATATTCGACTGGAGGTCCCTTTCTGATTTTCCAAACAGAACTAAATCATCAGCAAATGAAAGCATGGATACATTTACTGGTTTGAGCTTCCACACGCCTACATTTATTTTCTTCATTTTTGAGGATGTTTTCAAGACTGAATCCATAAATGTGATAAACAAAAGAGGACTTAGGTACAACCCTGTCTTACTCCTATATCTACATCAAATTCTTCAGACACATTTCCAGCTACTCTCACTGCACATGTTGGTTTATTGTAAAAACTTCTAATGGCTGCTATTACATTTTGCTCTACATTGTGTTGTTTTAAGGAATGCCATAACTCGCCCCCTCCTCACAGTGTCAAATGCCTTTTCTAAGTCTATAAAACACAGGTGCAAGTCAATGTTTCTCTCAAGGAATTTTTTCTATTATTTGTCTAATTGTAAATATGTTATCTTGTACACTTCTTCCTGGTCTAAATCCACTCTGGTGTTCTTCAATCGGATCTTCTACTCTTTTCCTTAGTCTCATTTCCAGAATCTTCGCATAAACTTTTCCTGGTACGCTAAGTAGTGATATCCCTCTATAGTTTGAGCATTTTATAGTTGATCCTTTCTTATGTATTGGTACTACTGTTCCCTTCTTCCAGTCATCTGACACCTGTTTGGATTTTCATGCCTGTTGACACATTGCATGTAGTAGTTGGTCTGCCTTTCTCCCTTGGTTTTTAATCATTCCTGGAGAAACTTGATCTGCTCCTGGGGCCTTTCCTAATTTCACTTTTCTTATAGCTGTTTGGATTTCTTTCATTGAGATATCTACATCTTCAGCAGTCTCCTTTGGATTACTTGTTGCGCTTACTAATTTATCTGTACTCCTTGTTTCATATGTTCTGGAGGGATTATGCAATTGTAGAAAATACTTTCTCCACGTTTCCATGATGTCGTTGTCTCCTTTCATTATTTCTCCTTTGACGTTCTTAATTTGCCGTATTGAGCATGCTTTGGTCTTTCTCATGCTCTTCATTGCTCCCAGAACAGCATTTGATTTCCTTGATGGCTTTCTTGAAGTCTTTGTCCAAACTCTTCCCACTGTTCCTGTTTTTGCTTTTTAACTTCCTCTTTGACGATAGTTCTTTTACTCACGTAATCTATCCTATCCTCTGGTCTCTTTGTTTGCAAGTATTTCTTCCAGGCATCCTTTTTTCTTTGATCTTAGTCTTGACATTCTCATGCCACCATGTTGTTCTTTTCCTATCTCCTTTAATTTGTTTCCTACCACAGATCTCTTCAGTACACGTGAGGAGTGTTTCTTTATACATTTGCCACTTTTGTTCTATTGTGCTTTCCTTCAGATCCATCTGCCTTTCACTGATAAATCTTTTTATCCTGCATTGGTATATCTGTTTTACTATTGGTTTATTTATGTCTTCTATTTTGAGTTTAGTAGCTTTCTTCTCTTTCCTTTTCTGTTTGTTTTCTTCAGTTAGTAATCTCATTTTGGCTATCACTAGGTGATGATCACTAAATATTTCAGCTTCTCTGTTTACTCTTGCATTTTGCATCCATTGTACTGTAAAAAAGGGAGCTGTTAACTATTATGTAGTCTATGATTGACTTTTCCCATCTGTCTTCATTTACTCTTGTATATTTGTAGATATCTTTATAAGGAAAAAATTGGTTTGCTATTTTCGTACTATACTTTAGGACAAAATCTATTAGTCTCTCTCCATTTGGAGAAGTTGTCTCCCTTCTTTACCTATTGCTCCTCCTGATGTTTCTACATTGTTGCCTACTCTAGGATTTAAATCTCCTAAAACCATTAGCTCTTGATTGGGTTTGAGATTCTCTGCAGCTATTTGTAGCTCGTTTTCGAAGATATCTTTTTCTTCTTTGGTGGCATCTTCTTTTTGGTCCCTAAGCTAGTAATACTTTAATTTCTCCTCCTTTTGGTTTAATATTTACCTGTTATAGCCGTGGGCTTATAAATTTACAACTTTCTAGTAGCTTTTCTTGCCTTTTATGCATTACGAGGCCTAGTCCTGCTCTTTGACATCTACTCCTGAAAAAAATAAAATATGATTTGGTCCTACATTTTCTATTCGTTGACCTTTTTTCTTTGATTCTGTAATGGCCAAAATGTCTACTTTGAATATGTCCATTTCTTCAGCTAATTCTAACTCTTTTCCATTTATTACCCTAACATTCCATGTTCCAAAAATCACAGTCTGTGTTCTTTTCCAGAATCGTTTTCGAAAGTTCAAGCCGGATATATCATCATATGTACTTCTTTGAATCAGTCTGGTTTTGGATAAGCAAGGGATTGACCCATTGTACCGTAGGTAGATGGTGGGGCTGTCACCTTGAAGCCCCCACCAGGCCTTGTTATTTTCTGTCAGGGTTAACTCCCTTAGCCTTTGGTCAACCAAGACCCGCCTGCAAGGCAGCAGAACTCGTGGAGGGCAGGATCGCCTAATCTCTGTACAGGTGCTTACCTGTCTACTGCCCAGCCACAATGATTTATGAGGCAAAATCTACAAATTTGTTAGCTCTGTTGTCATGGTAACGCTAATAAACATCCGCCATCTTTGATTTTTTTTTTAAACTTTGGGTCCCTATTTCAGTCCCTATCTATTCAATTTGTTTGTTATTTGTACAGGATGTTAACACTGACCTTCTCTCAAGTTTTTCCGGCCACTTTAACAAAACAACAAATAGAACATATTTTATGAATTTGTTCGTTTTATAATGTCAACACGGCGCGAAAATATGCATTTGTCATACTAAAAAACCCTTTTAAAAACTTTGAAAGAAAACAAAACAAAAGTCCTTGACAAACTGAAGATATGAATAACTGACAAAAGATTATGAAGTTTGAATGAAATATGATGATTTGTGTCTGAGATAAATGGAGTGATAAAAAACGCATTTTTGGGAAGAAAGCAGAAATAGCAGAAAAAGTAAAATTTCTAACCAAAAACAGCCTTCTAAACAATCCCAGCGCCATAGAATGGTTTTCCTTCTATTCTGTTTCTGTAAGTTCTTCAAGTCTTTTTTTCTTGCATCTCTCATCTTCGCCTTGCATTCTTTCATATACTGCCTTTTACTGATAAATCTTTTTATCCTGGATTGGTATATCTGTTTTACTATTGGTTTATTTATGACATAGTCACTATGTAAGAGATTTTTTTGTTCTCATTGCTTGGCAAAGTGATAAATATGTGAATTTTCGTGTCGATTAGGAGGGACTCGCAATACCTTCAATCGACGGGACTACATCAAAGCTCTGTTGGCAGACAGTTGTGTCGATTGCCGTACTTCTACCAACCAATATGAGTGAAGGGTCAGGGAAAGGAGATGAGCGGGATGTAGTGGGGAAGTTGACATCAAAGACCAGTGGTCAAGCAGTGCAGACTGTTACAGTCAAGGGGTGGGTAAAAGGGATGAACGAGATATGGAGGAAAGGTTGACAAAGTCGATGGATGGAGTGAGAATGGTGGTGGTTGTCAATGCTGTGCAAGCACCACCACCACTACCACTACCACTACCACTACCACTACCACTACTACTACTACTACTACTACTACTACTACTACTACTACTACTACTAGAAAGGATGTGACAAGCACATTGTCATCAGGTCGTGTTATTTCCACTTATTTAACAACAGGATCAATTATTCAATGTTTCTCACACACTTCTGCAAGTTGTTTACGACAAGATTTTCGAATGACGTGTTCATGTTTAGGTATGATGAAGATTGAAATCTTACACACTGTTCCTGTAAATAATAATAAAAATTGTCACAAAACGAAACATACTGTCTTTGAATGATGAAAGACAACTTATCAATAAAGAATAACAATGCATACAAAAACGAATACCTAATTTTGATACTGTGATAACAACTATAGATGAAAATAATAGTAGTAACGGTATTCAAATAAATCGCAACTGCCATTATGTGCTGAAATGTAAACAAGAGTATTAATAATATCGGGAAATCGAAAATATACCGAAGGTGTGTGAAACAAAAGACTGCAAAGCAGAAACAAGTTGTCGACTGGCGCCGGGGAAGCCTCGAATTGAGACATCCCGCCATCTCCGTGAGTCTTCGTGGAGAGAGAGTGAAACCGAACATAGCTATGACCACATAAGGAAGGTGAGCTCTTGAGCACATCGATTGACATCAAGCAATGGAACCATTATTACACAATTAAAGCGTTTGAATGGATGTGTAATGGGTCACCGTATGATAGGGGATTGTGTAAGCTTTTCAAAAGGCACAGGCGGATCAATTTTACTGCAGAGGTGAATGAGTTATTTAGGTTCCAATGAAAGGCCATTTGTGTGTTCTTCTAAAGGATTTTCTCAAATAGTAGTGGTATTGGTCATTTTCAAATGCCGTTTTTGATCAGAAAGAGGTGAATTTATAAAAAATGACTTGTATTGAAGTGAAGCAGATGAGTTGAACTGAAAGAAAATTCCATCAACCCAATTTTGATACTTTGATCCAAAATCACCCATTCCAGGTGTCGCCTTCTCCCTATACACTTGGCCATCACTGTCACAAAACTTTCAGTGCATATATAAAAAGCACACCCAACACTACTTGTAAGGAGTGGAAATTATGTAGGGAGGGACTGTCTTCAATCCCTCAAGGAATACCTGATGTGCCTAAAGCAGTGTCAGGTCAGTTGCAACATGCCATGTAATAACATCCCTATGTTGACCATGGCAGACTACTGACATATTTCCTCGTCAATTGAATCAAACATTGCAGCAAAAGGGTTAAAGAAGACACAAACTGATATAACAACAATAAAATGTATACATACCACACCCTTTCTATCTTCTTTACTGAGTATCATCTCTCTCCGTACATAAGTCTTGTCTCCAGTTTCATTGACAAGTTTCACGCGGTATTGGCAAAAAAAATTCTTTCTTGCCTTCGCTGTCTGGCTCACCCTCATGAACCCACACTTTCTCAAATTTTTCCTCAGTTGTAGGCCAATAGATATTTATTTGAATCTGATTGAAAAAAATAAAACAAATATATTTAAAAAAATAACATTAAGGAACATTTTAAGCTCAGAGCAGTGAAAATGGAAAATTTATATTTCCCATGTATCAGAATTTGAAGGCAAAAGATAGGCATAACGATGAAGGGGTGATTCAGCAAGAAGGTCAGGGGGAATAGGACAGGTGCAAATATGTATAATGATAATAATATTGATAATAATCTTTATTGTCCATCAACTGGCGATTCTTCGTTTGGTTTTACACAACTCAGACAAGTGATATCATGGAAGCATTTAGTCGAATCAATTACACAAATTCACAAAGATCAACAACTTGTCATTCGTGATTTTCAATCTGTATTCTAACAGCAAGATCAACACACAAACTTACCACACTAATTTGATAATAATGATAAAAATACAGAACACATGTGCTTGTATACATACACACATACATACAGACAAATGT
This sequence comes from Doris montereyensis, assembly GCA_037039925.1. Classification (NCBI taxonomy): domain Eukaryota; kingdom Metazoa; phylum Mollusca; class Gastropoda; order Nudibranchia; family Dorididae; genus Doris; species Doris montereyensis. The sequence continues at coordinate 29,015 of JAXRKP010002679.1, read as the reverse complement.
ACATAATTCATTATAATGATATACATATACGCATAATGATATGCATACTTACATGCATACACACACATATATACAAACATATATAAATACGGACAGACAGACTAACATATAAACTACATATCTAAACTAGTACTAGTAGAACTCTGAGACAACACATATTTTTCTTCTCCTTCTTCTCAATTTTCATTTTTCCTCTTCTTCTCTTTCTTCTTCTAGTTCTAGAACTGGATGTGTGATTATTATTCGTGTTGTGAAAGAAATATTAGTTCACGGTCGGGCATACACTATCACCATCCCTGGCCCCTACCCCCACCCGCCCAACAACCCCTCCTCCACCCCAACCTGCCCCCATCCCCTCTCCATCCTGCCACCCTTCATCCGAGACAAAGTTAGGTTCCTCTGGCAGCTCATCCCAACGAAAATCACACTTGATTGCATTTATCAATTTGAAGAACATTTTCAAATTTGTGCAACTTGTATAGGTAAATGTTTTATCACATTGTCCAGCAGATTTAAATACACTGGATTTGTATCACAAATGTGGTGAAAATATTGTATCAAATATAACAAAATCCAAATGTTGACAAGTAGAGCCTAATTCTGGCATAACCATCTGCATCGATGTTAGTTGTAGAATGTAGTAGAAAGGAAATCAATTAATAAACGTACTTAGAATCAGGATCTATATCACAAGCGAAAAGAGAGAAGTACAGTAACTTATACTTATAGCGTACTTCTCAAATCCCAGTTGCTTACTTTTCCTCTTTCTGTGATTCTTGCCAGGTTGACTATGACCCTTGACCCTTCGTGCCAGATCATGTGGTAGAAATCTACCATTGTGGCAACCAAAGGCGCTTGTGTAGCTATGTAGCGTCTTTTGGATTCTAAAGCGATATCATCTTCAGTCTGTTGCAGGACAGAATTGTTTTTTACACATTTCATTACATTCAATTGCGGTACATTCTATGATCAAATATTTTAAATATGTTCTCATCCTATCAAGAAAAGATTGAGACTAATATTTAAAACATTAAAATATATTTGCCGATGGGAAATTTCTGTTAAAAATCAAACTCACAACATATGGTAGAACTTTGATGTTGTAAATGTGTTGCAGGTACAGCAGTTCTGAGAGACCATTCAACTTGGTTTAAACTTTTTCACAAACAGATCTAAAATATGTTCACTGAAATTGACATTGGACACTATGTTTGTCCAAACAAAATAAAAGTGGCACCACTTTAGTCTCATTCAATTTACACTATCACAGCACTGTTAATTTTTTTTTTTTTTTATATGAAACCATTTTCAAAGGTCTAATTGGGTCACCAAAATAAGTGACAAGTCAGTTTCTTACTGCAAAGTTTGACATCAAATGTCTATTCTGATAACAAGCCAACATGCTTCCATCCAGTGAACTTGATTCACTCACTGTTTAGCTTATTTATGAAAGAAGGCCGTTTCAGCATTGCAGACTGTTCATTGAATCCTGTACTGTAATAAATACAGCTTTCATGTGAGTATGTGTTTTCATTGGTGATGACTGTTTGTGGGTGGATGGAAGATGCACATGTTTCAAATATCTATACATACAATTTCTTTTCAATTATTATTTTTATCATTCAATTCAATTCAATAAAACTTTATTGCCCTCATGAAGGCACATGATCTTCGTTTGCAACAATCTATAAAATATACATTATGTACATTGTAATAAAGAATTTATGTTATAGAATTTTTTATAGAAATACATAATAGTCAATTAATTAAATGAGAATTCATAATTTGTTAATATGGATAGGTATGATGAAAAATTGTGTACATATCGCAGAAAATTATGTTAAATACTTCTTAACCCTCTTCTGGCGGGTCCCCTTTTTTATATTTGCATACCACTGGTCACTCTAAGCACACCTAATGGCGGGTCCCGTACATTTGTTTCACTCCCGGCCTTCCAGCGAGACAAAGCATTAGTGGCAGGTCCTGTATCACTGCACTGCAGTGCACTCAAAGACGGCCTTGGGAATGCCTTTATTTTGACCAATTACACTGATCAACCCACGCCACGTCAAACCGAGAAAGTCTATTCTTCTAAAGGGGGAAAGTGATAGTTTCTTTCCGAGTCTAACACCCACTCAATATATTTCTTATAAAAGACATACAAAAACACACAGAAGCTCTATCTCAAATGCAGGATGTGGCCCCTCTGCAAAGCGGACAAAACCAAAGACCCTTATCTTCGCATGACCGACGCAACTTCTGGAAGAATAGTTATGTAAAAATTTGATAACATAAACATAGTTTCAAAATATTGTGTTAAGAATTGGAAAGAAATCTTAAAGAATGTGGTAAAAATGACCTTCAATATCTCTTTTCAAAAGTACCCTCCTGACCTGGCTGATTATAAAATTTGTTTTTGGAATGGGTGCTTTCTGTGTTTCAAAATAAAGTTAATTTTCTTTAAACATATTTCTTTGTGAACAGGAATGTAAATGGCAAATGAAAAACAATATCTGCAAGTCTCTGAAATGTGAAACTTTTTTAATCTCACACAGATTATTCGGACCCGGGTGCCCAATAGACAAAAATGGTTATTCGGACGCGGCCTGCTGAATTCCGCTCCTGCGATCTCTACCCCCGGGTCCCAATAGCCAAAAATGGTTATTCGGACCAGGGTGCTGACCTGCGCTGACCTCCACCCCCATGATCTTGTGTCGTGCGAGACGAAAACGCGCGTGATTTCATTTGGCGCGAGTCACCTACACACCTACGTCCGTTCTCAGTTCTCAATTCATACTTCGCTAGACGAGACACATAGATCCAGATCGATTGGGACCCGGGGTAGAGATCGCCACATACATCATACATGATTTGCAATGCTCTATCTACATTAAATGAATTGAGCTTTAACTTTAACTACGTATTGGTGTCTCTTCATTTAAGTAAGCAAGTTTTGTTATGTTGAATGCATTTGTGTAAATTTGGTGTGTGTATCTTTGTGGCTCTCTCTCTCTCTCTCTCTCTCTTTCTCCTTTTTCCTCCTCCTTGCTCTCTTTCCTTCTATTCTCTCCGTCTTTCTCCTCCTCCTTGCTCTCTCTCTCTCTCTCTCTCTCTCTCTCTCTCTCTCTCTCTCTCTCTCTCTGTCTCTCTCTCTCTCTCTCTGTCTGTCTGTCTGTCTGTCTGTCTGTCTGTCTATCTGTCTGTCTGTCTGTCTGTCTGTCAGTCTGTCCGTCCGTCCGTCCGTCCGTCCGTCCGTCCGTCCCTCTCTCTCTCTCTCTCTCTCTCTCTCTCTCTCTCTCTCTCTCTCTCTCTCTCTCTCTCTCTCTCTTTTTCCTCCTCCTTGCTTTCAATTTTGTGAATTTGGTGTCTGCATATATGCTTTCTTTCTCTCTCTCTCTCTCTCTCTCTCTCTCTCTCTCTCTCTCTCTCATTTTTCCTGGAGGAGCGACATACTGCTTGCGTGATGCGGCAGGATGTTTACACCATTCAGAGAAGGCTTTGTTTGGGGAGGGGGAATGGGGGGAGTGATGACGTTAACTGTGAGGGGATTGTTCGGGATGTAATTTCAATGGGAGGGCATGGGGAGGTTGGGCGGGATGAAAATGGGGATTTTCGATTTTTAACATTGATGACACGGTCAATGAAAGGGCTCTTAGCTAAATTTCCTGAATGTTTAGTAATGGATGTGACTTACAAAGTCAATAATTACCTATATCCATTATTGGCCATTATGATCATTAACGGAGAAGGGCATGGTATGCCAGTTTTCCATGCGATTCTTTCAAAGGAAGATCGGTGCATTTTGGAGGATTGCTTGCGTATTTTTTCTCTACAGTTTAACGCAGGTGATGCCTGTTGTTTTGTTGTAGACAAGGATATGTCTGAAATTGCTGCTATCAGTTCAATTTTTCCAAATGTACCAGTGAACCTTTGCCAGTTTCACATATCACAGGCTGTGGAACGGTACATCAAAAAAGAATTGAGGAGTGTGCCTGCCCTTGCGAAAGTTGTTTTGGACACTTTCATGAGTCAGGTCAACACCGAATCTGAGCTCGAGTTTGAAGAGATTCAAGTTCAGATTTGTCGCATCGTTCCACAGTCTGTGATAGACTACTTCGATGTGAACTGGTGGTCCAAGCGACATTTGTGGGCAGCCTGTTGTAATACTAATGTTATTAGGATTCGTGCAACAACCACCAACACTCTTAAGAATTACCATGCTAAAATAAAGAAATTTATTAATGAAAAACTCTCTCTTTCAACAGTATTGGCTTCCCTGCTCTCCTTTGACGAGGCCAAGATCACAGAACAGCAGAGACAGCTGATTACAGCCGCAAACTCTGAGGTCTATGACTACAGGGATCACGATCTGGTCACGCAGTTGGTTACCAGTTCGATGTCGCACTTCGGGGCTCAGCTGGTAAAGCAGGAGCTTTCCCTTTCCAGGAAGACCAATTACTCGGTTTCTGTAGGTCTTGATAACTGTTCTGTCTCTTACAGAGACAGACAGTACACAGTTTCAGCCACGGCATGTACATGCAGCACCTATGGTCATCTACGTGTTCCATGCCGTTACATATTCCTTCTCCGCAGTCATCTGGGTCTTGTCCTTTTTTATATTGATCAGGTTCCTGAACGTTTTCAACGAACTCCAGTTGTCTTTCAGGCTCTTTCATCCTCAGTTGCAGACGAACTGTTCCAGTTGTCCCTTGGTCTTTACGGACAGTCGAGGCAAGGTACAAAAGGGCCAAAGTGGTGTGTGATAAGGCAGCAAGCTTTCTGTCGATTTTAGGTGTTGGTGAATTGCAACACAAGTTGCGTGAGTTAGAGGAATTTCTCAGTCGCTGGTCTGGTGTTGAAGTTGATTCACCTCCGGTCATTAGTTCTGTTGCTGATGTTGGTCCTGATTCTGTCCCTGCTGTTGGTGATTCTCTTGCCTCTCGCTCTTCAGTTGATGCTGATTCGGTTCCTGCTCTTGGGGATTCTATTTCCTCTCCCTCTTCAGTTGATGCTGTTCCTGCTCCTGGGGATTCTCTTGCCTCTCGCTCTTCAGTTGATGCTGATTCTGTTCCTGCTCCTGGGGATTCTCTTGCCTCTCGCTCTTCAGTTGATGCTGATTCGGTTCCTGCTCTTGGGGATTCTTTTTCCTCTCGCTCTTCAGTTGATGCTGGTCCTGCTCTTGGGGATTCTCTTTCCTCTCCCTCTTCAATTGATGCTGTTCCTGCTGTTAGTCCGGATTCTGTTTCCTCTCAGTCTACCTGTCTTTCATGCTCTGTTGTTGATCATGTTCTTCCTACTGTTGCTGTTTCTGGTTCTGCTGTTGGGATTCTGTTACTGATGTTGGTCCTGCTTGGCCCAGAATGAGTAGACTTTTGAAGCCCCAAGGTAGACCGGGGAAATCGGCAGAGGTTTACATTATCAACTAAGCGTGGATTGAAGAGGCGCAGAGGTATACCCAAAGCCTATTCTTCCTTATCAGATGATAATAAGGTAAATATTGCTTTGGGAGCAGTATCTCTGCATTCTTCAAAGCCATCCAGAATGATAACGTGTGCTGAGGTGAAGCATTTGGTGGATTTTGGAGATACCATTTTAGACGAAAGAGGGATATTTGTGTATTATTAGTATTAAGGAATTTTTTTTAGCCTTCAGCTTGGAATTTGGTGCAGGATGGGGTGGAAACCAGAAGGTTGGAACAGATTTTTTATTGTGGTCAGTGCAAGGAAATAGATGATGGGGAGCTTAAAATGGTTCAGTGTGAGCATTGCCTGAAATGGCACCATTTTGAGTGTGTGGGTTACAGCTCCAGGAAAACGGTGGAGGTGTGGTTTTGCGATAACTGTTTGTAGCTTAATTCATAAAATATCAACTCTTTTGTCTAAAATAGTGTAATTTTAGTGTTATGGTTCTGCTGCTAGCTATATATTATATGTATAATATTAATTAAATATATTTATATATATCATTATTACCCTTTCACATGCACATTTGAATTAATTCTCATAATATTAATATTGTCTCAGAAACGGTTTCATGATTAAATTTTGTATTTTTGTAAATAGCATTAGTAACTACATGTATATTTATTCCTCATTTAGAATTGTTGAAAGATCTTTCATTTAATCTTTTTTTGTGCATTTTTCAGGTTTTGTTCTCTTTCTTAATTTGTTCTTCACGATTTGTGATAATTGCCTCTTTTTTTTTTCTGTTTCAGATCAATGACTGGATGGCTAAAATCAACCCTCTATTTGGGGAAGGAAATGGAGCTCCCCGCATTATGTTGCTTCTGCTTAAATATCAGATATTCTCAGAAGTTATCCTACAATAGTTGTAAATGTCAATTGCTGTATTGAATTAAATTCGGTAGCCTACTCATCTATGTTTATTATACATGTTTCATGATATTAAGTTAATGAAAATGTTACCAAAAGTTAGAGATCTATTTATAATTATTATTTTTTCTTGCCAAGAAAGATTTTTTAACTTAATATGGAATATTCATTTTCCATTATAAAGATGCATTTCCTCTGTATTATGACATCAATCTTTTTAATGAGATTCAATGTAACTAACATAAAATAAAAACATTTTCGATCTATTTTCCTATGCTTAAATTTTACTGACACATAATATAACTACATGTATATTATATAACCCTACCACTACCACTAATTTTGTATTTTTTGGCTAGATTTTTAACATGTAACTTTCATTGCTCATTCTACCACAGTAGTAATTTGTTTGTAGAATAAAGAAGTTGCCAATGTCTATTGTGGTCTATATAATTTAATTTCTTAAAACTGACCATGCGTCACATATCAATGAAGCATGGTTATATGTATTGTATTCTCCTTGAAATTCTCTTTAATTGGATGTATGATTTATTATTACAGTAATCAAAATGATTTTTGAATCTGCATTTTTGGTACTTTGCTGCAAATACTTGGAAGTCCATTTTCAGGTGCATATTTTTTCATACATTAAATGAATTGAGCTTTAACTTTAACTATGTATTGGTGTCTCTTCATTTAAGTAACCAAGTTTTGTTGTGTTGCATGCATTTGTGTAACTTGGTGTGTGTATCTTTGTGGCTCTCTCTCTCTCTCTTTCTCCTCCTTGCTCTCGTTCCCTTGCTCTCTCTTTCTTTCTCTCTCTCTTTCTCTCTCTCTTTCTCTCTCTCTCTCTCTCTCTCTCTCTCTCTCTCTCTCTCTCTCTCTCTCTCTCTCTCTCTCTCTCCTCTCTTGCTCTCTCTCTCTCTCTCTCTTTCCTCCTCCTTGCTCTCATTTTTGTGAATTTGGTGTCTGCATATATATATCTCTCTCTCTCTCTCTCTGTCTGTCTGTCTGTCTGTCTCTCTCTCCCTCTCCCTCCCTCCCTCCCTCCCTCCCTCCCTCCCTCCCTCCCTCTCTCTCTCTCTCTCTCTCTCTCTCTCTCTCTCTCTCTCTCTCTCTCTCTCTCTCTCTCTCTCTCTCTCTCTCTCTCTCTCTCTCTCTCTCTCTCTCTCTCTCTCTCTCTCTCTCTCTCTCTCTCTCTCTCTTCCCTCCTCCTCTTTCTCTTGCTCTCTCTCTCTCTCGCTCTCTCGCTCTCTCTGTCCTATTCCTAACGATATCTTCTTTTTTCCTCCTCTCTCCTCTCTCCATCTTTTTCTCTCTCTCTCTCTCTGTCCTAAAGAAGAATGTACAAGAGATCTTTCTCCTTTTTCCTCCTCCTTGCTCTCTCTCTTTCTCCTCCTCCTTGCTCTCTTTATCTCTCTCTCTTTCTCCTTTTCCCTCCTTGCTCTCATTTTTGTGAATTTGGTATCTGCATATATATATGCTCTCTCTCTCTCTCTCTCTCTCTCTCTCTCTCTCTCTCTCTCTCTCTCTCTCTCTCTCTCTCTCTCTCTCTCTCTCTCTCTCTCTCTCTCTCTCTCTTGCTCTCTCCTATTCCTCTCTCTTCTCTCTCTCTCTCTCTCTCTCTCTCTCTCCCTCCCTCCCTCCCTCCCTCCCTCCCTCCCTCCCTCCCTCCCTCCCTCCCTCCCTCTCCCCCCTCTCTCTCTCTCTCTCTCTCTCTCTCTCTCTCTCTCTCTCTCTCTCTCTCCCTCTCCCTCCCTCCCTCCCTCCCTCCCTCCCTCTCTCTCTCTCCTCTCCTCTCCCTCCCTCCCTCCCTCCCTCCTCTCCTCTCCTCTCTCTCTCTCTCTCTCTCTCTCTCTCTCTCTCTCTCTCTCTCTCTCTCTCTCTCTCTCTCTCTCTCTCTCTCTCTCTCTCTCTCTCTCTCTCTCTCTCTCTCTCTCTCTCTCTCTCTCTCTCTCTCTCTCATTTTTTTCTCCTCTTTCTCTTGCACTCTCTGTCCTATTCCTAACGACATCTTCTTTTTCCTCCTCTCCTCTATCCATCCTTGAAATGAAGAATGTACAAGAGATTGGGAAATACAAGATAGTAGATGAGTAAGAATGCATAATACTATAAAGATAGTACATGTATTATGATTGCTGAGACTGATCCAAAGAGAACGTAAACAAAAAACACAACACAGGCTACAGGGCGATCCATCTCAAAACCCAACCCAACTTACAAACAATGAATTAGAAGCGGATGGCATGTTGATCTAATTGTAGTAGGCTACAACTACAACTAGATCTACATGATGTCAAGAAATAAAATTTCATTGATTAGTTATTCGCTCGACCTTCGACCTTTGACTTTGACCTGTCTTGGCCTCGTTACGATCGGTGGCCGCCATTTGCAAGGGTGTTGTCTATCGGTTCAATCAGTGACCAAAATTTGTCGAAATTCAATCAAAATGGTATCAGATTATAGGGTGTACACCCATTATAATCTGAAACTGACTGAATCAATTGATATGTGTAGACAAAAGTCAATAATACGCATGAATGTAAAGATCTAAACGGTAAGGAAAAAGAAGGGTCTGAATAACCAAAAGTGTATTCGGACCCTGGGTCCGGAGGAACGAACGAAGGCTGAGAAAGTAGACCGGGTCCGAATAACCATTTTTGGCTATTGGGACCCGGGTAGAGATCGCCGCAAAAGCGGAAGTCAGCAGACCGGGTCTGAATAACCATTTTTGTCTATTGGACACCCGGGTCCGAATAATCACAGCCATAGAGTTAGTTGTTTTGAAGATTTTCTTGTTATAGCAAAATGCTAAATCAATTCTGGTTCTATTAACCAGGTTACCAAGTAGATCTAGAAATCTAAGTCTAGATCTAACTCTACCAGAGTTATGGAAGAAAATGGGTGCACCAAATTTTAGTCCTAGAAATCTGAATCTGCTCTCGTCGTAGTTTCTAGGCCTCTAGATAACAATTAGACTCCGATTTTAGATCTAGATATATCTGTATATGGCTTAGGGAAAGCTATGGCCTAGGGCTGTCAAGCCGTTATAAAACATCTAGATCTAGAATCTAGATCATTTCATTCAAGCAGATCGATCTTAATCTTGTCTAGCTCTAGATCTAGATTGGACTATTTAATCACAATAACCCACAAATAGGATTATAACATAAATCACAAATAACGCAATAAGAAATGTAAAATGAGTTAGCTTCAATTTTCCTGGAATGAAAGAATGAAAAATCATCAACTGCAAATCTCATTCACAACTGAACCGTACGACTGTAAAGAGGCAAGAGGTAAGTCAGTTCATCTCAACATTGTCTAAATCTATCTCAAAATCCTATGCGTAAAAGTCTATTTCCACAAAAATGGGTTAGTAGATTTCAGAGTAAACAATCTGAAAAATCTGAAGAATCTGAAGAATCTGAAAGGAAATAAAGAAGGCTTCCATTTTTAAACCTAAAATCTTCTCATGTGAGTAGTAGGGCCTCACGGATCAGTGTGAAAATTGAAGTTCATCGTGAAAGTTAAAATGAAGCAGCATGCTTCTGCTTATGATTAGTATGAAAATCGGCGATGGGTCTTGAGTCTGGAATTTTATCCTGTTGTGCTAAACCATCTCACCTACTCATATCAGCAAACATAGAAGTATTTTAGTAAAGGGGAAGACAAGGAAACTTAAGAGAAAATATGTTAACAGTAGAAAACCTCAAATAATCTGAAATCAGAGGAAATCTGAGAGATTTACATCCCTTTGTTAAGGAAAGAGATTTTCAGAGTCATCTCCACACAATCTTTCTTTGGCACGCACAACATGATCCAGTCTATTTTCATCACTCTTTCTTAGACTTCAAAAATGGACAATGAGGTAAATTGTAAAAAAAAGGCTTATCCTCATGAAAGAAGGCACTGCTCACCATTGAACTAAATTTAAGCAATTTGCTATTCATCTCCTCTTAACTTCAGTTAAAAACAACTTGAACAGTGAATTAAATCAATTTAAATTTCTGCTATTGTCGTACCCATTGAATGTGATTTGCATTGATGTAATCTGTTCCCAAGTCTTCATTTCCATCAGTCAAAACTACTCGTGTGTAGTCATCTGCAGTGAAAGACAATTAAAATGACCAAGAAAATCATTAAGACAATTCATAAACTTTCATTGTGAGAAACATTACCTCCCCTCTAAAGCAAAAAGGAATATTCAAAACAGGATGAAAGTAAGCTTCATGTAATTAAAAAAAAAAAAAAATTTTCTAAAAAAAATATCTTCAAGTTTTGCTTGCAAGATAAATTTGCAAACAGGACAGGTATTAATGTGCTCATTTTTACATATTTAAAGATAGTATAAATACAAACATCATCATCAGACATCCAGGACACCCTACTTGAGGAGGTAAATTCTTTCACTTTTTAGGCAGTATTATTGATAAACAAGGAGGAGCCAATGCAGATGTTCAGAGAAGAATTGGAAAAGGAAAAACATTCTCTCAATTAAAAAATGCATGGAAAGCAAGAAAAATTAAGAATGGCACAAGAAAAACACTTTTTAAGTCAAATGTCATGACTGTTCTATATGCAGCAAAGATTAGGAAGACTATTTTAGGGACAACGAAAAAACTTTAATCCTTTGTCAATGGATGTCTTTGAAGGATCTTGACAATTAAATAGCAAGACCAAGTTAGAAACAAAGAAGTATGGGCATGAACGGGAATGGATCCCATTGTAAATACTCTAGGTAGAAGATGATGGGAATGGATTGGACATTCTTTGCAAAAGCCTGCTTCAAATATATAACAAGACAAGCATTATAATGGGATCTGCAGGGAAGACGACACCAGGGTATGCCATGGGACACTTGGAGAAGGAGTATAGAAAAGGACCGGAATAGACTGGATGTCAGCTGGAATGGGCTAAGTAAGATCTCTCAGGAGAAGGACAGATGGAAATCTCTTGTCTGTGGCCTATACCCTGCTAGGGGTGAAAGGCTTTGATGATGATAAATACAAACATGTAGATCAGTCCAACTATCAGAAAATTTAAGTAGAACACAAGTATTTGTAACATACATGGCAAAATGTTTTTGTATCTATTCTTGAACTTGTTTTCAGGCTTGCTTCCCTTTTCTCGCTGGTATCTGGGGCCTGTAAATTCACACTGCTGTAGTTGCTGTAAATGATAATAAAACAAAATGGTTTCCAAGAAATGGGGGAGGGGGGAATCCTAAAAATAATGAAATAGTAGAGGGGACATATAGTTAAATGTCACAAACTCAATCAGGATATATTAAATTCCACAAAGTGGAAGTAAGAATATGGAGTAGTTATGAGATGTAAAGATGCATGTGTGTGTAGGTAATTTCATGCTTCATTTATATTGTGTGTCATGGATTACTTTCATTATGACTCTGTAAATCATTACAGAGGAACTATTGCCAAAATCTAGGCTGCCTTCAACAAGACTATAAAGACTCACATGAAATTCCCCCCAAAAACCTTCATGGAATGCTGTGCTGGATCTGTGACAGTCGTCATCCTCTGACTGCAGCTGCTTGATTCTGCTTTCCAGTGATGATGCCATCATCCGACTATTATATAAAGGCTGGGAATATAGACATAAACCAACCAATACAAAATGGATGTAAGTAAAGACATTAATGATTATAATAATACATACACTGTTTAATAAAGACATTACCCAACTAATATAAAAAAGTTGTAAGTAAAAACATTACATAACTATAATACGAAGGATGCAAATGAAGACAAAGGGCACTGTCAGCTAAGAATATCTTCTCTTTGCACAAAATTTATGTTCTTTTTTAAAGCAAAAACAGCCCTATTTTTTAAAACAAAAGCAAAGCTAATTCACCAACTTTTATTGTACTAAAGGGAAGTTTTTGGTGAAAAGTTGCTCCCACAACACAAAATTAGAAAAGAATTTTCATACCATTATCTCTCATGATATAAGCTTACACACAGCGTACAAAACTCGTCCCTCTTAGTTGACCGACGCGGTGCACCTAGGTGACGCTGACCGAGGTCAGCAATGGGCTGCCAGGTAGTGTTTGCTCCTGTTAGCTTTGCTGCACTTAACGGTAATTTATAGATCCAACTAATCAACTTGTATCTGGCTACGATGGCCATCAACAACAAATGTGAAGGCTTTCCCCAGCTTTAAAGACAGTGTTGCGATAAACTGGTGAAAGAAATTTATCAAGAAGTGTTTTGTTTCCACACAATCAAGGCCTCAATTAGGCCCATCATTTCAGTACAATAACAGACATAGGGTATTAAGTAAAACGCTTTAACACAAAATCTGCTCAGACAAATGCCATCAAACTTTCACAAAATAAGGACAATACATACATGTACGTACATACTAAAAGATAGTTTGCAGTCATCACGATGGACAGAACATTATCGATTTTTGTAATTCTCCAATAATGCACCAGGAGACTGTTTTCTAATAGTTGTGCATTTATTATGAACTTTATTCTCATTTATGAGTTTACAATGCCTCGTGCTCGTCTCTCTAACCTTGCAATTGACTGGTGACAGCTTTCCGTTCCCTGTTCACCCAGCAATCCAAGCCCAAATTTGTAATGTGCAATGGTGCTCTAAAATATGCTGTTTTCTTGTAAGTATTTATGACAGTAGTTGCCAATAAAAGATCGACTGTGGTATGCCTGTGGTGTGATTCTGTGGTAAAAACTTTATCTAAGGATGATGCAATGGGACCCGACCTATGTGTGAGTTTTTCATGTGTTATTTGTGATAATTTATGCTTTGTGTTTGGCAGTTCTGAGTGTATGTGGCTTTATCAATGTCTTTGTCACTAAAAAGAAGGCAAGTCTGATAGAGGTCAAGTTGTGTTTGTGTTTCGTGTGCTTCTTTCCAACAACTGTCATATTGTTTTAATACCTACCCGAGCTCTGTGAGATGAGTGTCTGTCTGACATGTCATTTTTTTGTTCATGGAATGTGCTGCTGTCTCACATTTTATGACACATCAGTGGCTTTCTCTTTGCCTGTTTTTCTTTATGTGTTAAGTTTTTCTTTCCAGATATGCGGCACAATTCACTGACAGCAAAATGATGATTCTCTAGGGTGTGATCCATACTACATTTATTTGAAAAAATAAGAGTGGTCAGTAAAAATTGATTGGATAAAGGAAAATCGGTTTAAATGATTTACACTCGAGAAAACACGTTGCCTGCGTACTTAACTTAGGCGAAAAGGGAGTGGGTGGAGGAAGAATGTTATAACTTTGTAATGGTTTGTTTGTGACCGCAAATTATTTTTTTTTCTACAGAGTGAAGTGCGATAACCTATTTTGAAATAAAATCATTTTCGTTAACCATGTTCGCATGGTTTTTTAGCAATTAGATAAAATATAATGACCAAAGCAAAAAAATCGAGAAATATAAATACATATTAAAAATGCTTTAAGCAGAAAAGTCACAAATCCAAGAGAAATGATACTTTCACAGATAACAGACAAAACGTTGATACTATGGTACAAACAAAGACCGAGACAATCGGTATGAGAGAAGCGCTGTTATAGCGAGATAAAATAGTGTAATTTTTTATAAAAATCTCTACGGGGTGATCAGCTACCCGGGAATCCAGCTGACCGTGCTTGACCCCTGACAGGTGAGCGCACGTAGGTAACTAAGAGAGTGACGATTTGCTACAGGAATTCGATGCTGTGTACAAACTAAATATTGCAATAGTCTCTTATCATCAATGTTCATCTACATACATGTTTAATGTAAACAACTGTCCCTGAAGTTTCTACCATAGGACTTTTCTTGTAATGTTCTACCAAGTCTGTTAGAAATGTGAAAGTATCACCACCACCCACATCATACATGTTGTTCTGTGGAATGAAAGAAAAGAGAAATGATGAAATAAATGGAATAGTAGGCTAATTTAATTGCAGAAAAACATCTGATAGAGTTTGCATTTTGTCTATCTACATACAATTTATTCCATTGCAAACTTACTAATTCAAAATTCCATTTTATGATAATTCTTTCTTTCATCTGCCAAAGATTATTTTTTATAAAATATGGTCATTTACAAATTATAAACTTTCAACAGAAATGTGAGCTCTTAAATCTTGTGAATTTTAAAATGTTTGTTCAAATGTTACACATATAATGATGAAAGGAATGCTGCTGATTACAATTTTTGAAATCTGAACTGCATGACAATGTAAAATCTTTAACATACGTGATATCGTATCTTGACATGAGTAACCCGTTCATCACATCTTACAGAGATAACAAAATCTCCAGGTTTGCTTTGGCTTTCACGAACAAGAAAACTTGAATTCTTCCCTTTTTCTAGTAGCAATCTTTCCGCCTCTCTGCCAGTTAAGTGTCCGTGAAACCATCTAATGTCAAATACAAGGCATAAAATGATAAATGAAAATGATACTCCAAAATTTCTTATGAGGCAGAAGTAAAATTTCCATGAACTAGTAAACCAACACTAATGACATTTTCCATGTAAGTTAGCCAAATAGCTTAAGCCTTTGTGCCTTATACAAAGGATTGAAGGGAACGAAGTCAGTCAAATACCTTGAAGTGCAAGAATTACATTATACAGTAAAGTAAGACGATTTAGGCCCCATAGAGTGATGTCTGGCCTTTTGCGGGCTACCATAAGACACATCACTGCACGTTTGCTGCTCCTCTCATGACTCTAAGTAGAGTCCTATTAGACAGCAAATGTGAGCTCTCGTAGTGCAAAAAATAGATCCTTCTGTTACAGAGTGAGAAAGGGTTGAATTGAAGTGGATTATCTTGATCACCCCTTTACATATCAAATTGTTATCCTCTGTATTAAGCGTAAGGTGTGTGATGTGTTATTGATGCAAGACAGAGACATTGTAAATAGATCTGACTTTCACAAGCAAAATGTAACAAATCGACCATCGTATCTGCTCTTTACTTATCATTACCCCTGGACGACTCTTCCAAACTTATGAATGTTGAGTGAATATTTAATAAGCACTTTCAAAATATGTAGGTTTTTTCACATATAATTATCATAAATTTTAAACTTATGTGGATTTTTAATCCGTTACACAGCATCAAAGACACAGACCAGTCATTAGACCTAGACAACCACATATGGAAATCTCAGAATCACATAGTCCCAGTGTGTAATAAGATGAGCAGCAGGACATGGTATGATAGTCTGAAGAAAATGGCTCAAACTAGTTTTAGGCAGGAAAATTATTGATGATATGGATTATTTTGCATAGCATATTAGTAGCATTTGTATTCAATCCTTCAGTTACCATTCTTAATAAACAGCTTTATTGTAAAGTGCTTATGATCTGAGCTGTAATGATGTCAAACAGAATTTTCAATGGGAAAATAATTGAATCGCTAAGATATTTCAATGGGAAAATAATTGAATCGCTAAGATATTCCAATGACATGTTACAGCAACATGGGAAGTCATATGCCGATAAGAAAGCTCTGATGTTGTTTGTTTCTGCTTATTATAAACATTATTCATAAGGGTGATTTATATAGGTGCAATGTCACACAAAATTTCTTTTAAATTTCTGTCTTTCAACAATGCTGAATATCTCTAATCTTGTGACGCTTTAAATTGTCAGTGTCTCACATAGCATCGTAAAAATGTAACATTTATAAAAACCTAAATTATCATCTGACTTTCCATCTTATTTGTTGACATACCTCTCTCTAACATATTAATTGATTATCTTATTTTTCTTTTTAAAACAGCTGAGTTATCAGGATATTATGACAATTTTGTTTTCCACTTGAGTGCTTATAATTAATTCAATAGGAAAACCACTTCATTTCATCTCCTTTGTGGAATAATTTTAATTCTATACATGAGCCATTGAGCATTTCAGTGGATGAAAGACGCTCAACAAATTCATTTCATTATTAATTATAAAATATTTCTATTTGCTGATATCACAAGATGGTCTATATTCTTCAGAATTTACAGTGTTGCTCTTGAATGAAAGAAATTAAATTTACACAAAAAGCCTAATAAATTGGTATTCATAACACACATTTTCCAACTCTGTGAAAGATGAGCAATCCAGTTTTCAAAAGTCTTTTTCAGAAAGCATTTTATCTAATTTACAAGTGTGCAACATGCATCAACTCTTAAGCTCAGTTGAGTTTGAACTTGAAAATAATAATAATAAAAATAAATATAGTTTTTCTATAGTGCTTTATCCCATTACATGAGCTCAAAGCATTTTAGAAAATTTCATATTATTCCAATCACGGGATGAGCATAAAAACATTCACATAGACTAAATCTTAAAAACATGTTATGTTGTAAACTATTACTGTAGGCAATTAAATTAACATATGAAAAATTCAAATACAGGTACTGACTCACTTACACAAATGTGCTCACACACCACCTCTTCCTACTCACACACATGCACATACACACACACACATACATATGCACAATGGTAAGATTGTAAATGGCGTAAAGCGATACAATTTTAGGCAAGTTTTGAAAATGTCAATTGTCTCACTGTCAAATGTTCATCTCTGTGAGAAATAAAAAAAATGAGTTCACAGTTTTCAAAGACATAGTTTGTTTCTAGTGTGTGGATGTAATTTGATTACAAAGAAAGAACATTGAGAGTGAAACGTATAAAAAATCAAACAAAGAGGATGAAATTGCAACAGTCTGGTTATATGTATTCTTACCATAAGAAGAAAAAAAAAAAAGAAAGGCACTGAAAAAAAAATGTCAAAAGGGGATAAAAATAAAATGAAAACAACCTTTCGGTAGTTGGATCAACAGATGCCATGGGATACTTTAGTTTGATAATAGCACCATTCTTTTCTTTGAGTTGAGCCTTGTCTTCCATGTAATGCTGGACCAACTCTGACAATGTGGCAAATGTCTCACCTCCATACAGGTCATATGAGTCTCCTGTGTTTTGAATTTTAATGTGTGTAACTTCACCATTTCGCCTAGGAAAAGAGAAAAAAGGTTTCTTGCAAAAATATATCATTGTTCAATTATCATTAGACAACTTAGATCATGTCAAACTGTCTTAGTCGAGAATATACCTAAATCAAATTTTTCTGGCAGAGCTTTTGAATTTGCTGCACCCAAAGTGTGAAACTCCTTGACTGAGGACATGAGAAATGCAAAATCTTTATATGCTTTTAAAATCAAAACTGAAAGCGGAACTTTTAAAGAAATCCTTCGTAGCAATCTTACAATCAGAGGAAGATCTTTTGATATTAATAGAAACATGTTGTTAAGTTTTATACATGATTTCTTATATTACACTTTTAATTGTCAATTTTAACTTTTTATTCATAATTTTATATATTGTACTTTTTATTGGCGATGAATGAGCTTGGATGTGTAAAACTTGTTATCATCTTTATTATGAGTCATGTCAAGGGACACTCAAAATTTCAAATGGATATTAGCGTTAAACAAATGCCTTATTATTGTTGTTATTATTATCATTATTATTATTATCCTTATAATCTATGAAAATAGCATCAGATGATAACCATTTTCTATCTCTAATTTAATTATTAAATCAATTATATATACAAGCATAGGTTCAGAAATAAAGATACTAGGTTGTACCACTTTTCTTTACCTATTTGTATGTGTGTGTGTATAGATATGTAAAGTATGTCAAGTTGGTACTCATTTTGATCGTCACAATAAACGCTTTCTAAAACAAACTTATTTGAGGATCCATTCTGAATATTCCTTTAGATCGTTCGGAAAATACGGAACATATTCCATGCACCTATTATCAAAAGGCACCATCTCAAAATGAGTAAAAGGTGCTGGTGCACATGAAACAGTGTCAATATGAAGTAGTTGAGAGCCTCTCAAGGTTTTATGATGTTTCAAAGTATTATCCTACTCCTTTTTTTTAGGTTTATGGGAGAAAAATGTATTCAAATAACAGAAAAAAAGGAGAAAAAAAAACGATTTTCTCAAAATGTCTTTTGTAGATTATTTCCTATCTACTTTTTTTTTATTTCTCAACATATCTTCATGAAATTTGGTATGTATGATGAGTGGGTGGGGGAAACAAAGAAACGATCAAATGTTGTTTTTTTTGTGCTATGTATTATAGTTTTGAAAAAATTGAATTTTTTGTATATTTTTGTATATTTTTGGTTGTTCTCATATGCTATTTTTTTTAAAAATCATGAAATCAAAACTTACAAATGAAACAAAAATCTGATCACATAAATTTAGATATCGTATCAAGCGAGATGTGTGCCAAGTTTGAAAGAAATTTGTTGAAAAATGAAAAAGCCTATCGATATTGTATTTGGTGAAATGTGAGGGCAAAATCCAAGATGGCCGCCGTTTCCATGGCAACCGGAAACGACAGGAAAAAAAAAACAATGACACGTTTCAACCCAGTAGACCATGCCCATTACACCTATACATAAGTTAAATTGATAAGAACAAACGGGAAAATTTTTACCCCAGCAAAGTACCGTACTTTTCTATTATGTCATAATAAAATTCATACATTAATAATTTGGTATAATCTAATATACACATCCCATGTATTTCAAATTTATCTGTGATATTTTCTAATGCTTTTCCATAAAAGGAATTATTCAACAATTTCCAAAAATCCTTTTCAAAATCATTTGTTGCTTTAGCACACATTTCAGTATGAAAATCAATGTAGGCTTTTAACCATAATTTTTGATTAAAAGATATTACTTTATGAATCTTTGACATTTCCATTCCTAATGACAAATAATACTTTAATATTTTATAAAGTATAACATAATCCTTTTTATTATTTAAATCAAAAATCTCTGACATACTTAGTTTTTCTTTGTTTAACTCAAAGTACTTTTTAAAATATTTTCATATCTCATCTTCTTCAACACTTCTATTTTCTGGTGCTAATGGATATTTTCTTGTTAAAAACTTTGTTAAATCATTTAATTTTTAATCAACACAGAATATCGTTCCTACATCATCATTACACTGATTTAAATATTGTTCTATTGCAAAACGAGGGTTTATATTTTGACTAACTTCTAAATATTTTAGATTTTTATATGGAAGGGGTTGGCTCATACCGTGTCCATACAAACAATTTGCATCAATCCACCAAATCTAGTTTTGTTTTAAGAACTGTTGCATGCTCTCTTTATTTTAAAATTTATTCAAAAAGTAAGACTCACTATTGACCAGTCATATTGTATTTACAGTTTTACACCTTGTATTGTTTGGATACATTATGGATCATCATTGCTTCTTTTTCCCCCATTCTGGAACGGGTAATTCAGCGTGTATATATATATATATATATATTTGTATATATGTATATATATATATATATTTGTATATATGTATATATATATATATATATATTTGTATATATGTATATATATATATATATATATATATATATATAGTATATATATATATATATATATATATACATATATATATATATATATATATATATATATATATATATATATATATATATATATATATATATATATATATATATATATATATATATATATATATATATATATATATATATATACATTTGTATATATGTATATATATATATATATGTATATATATATATATATATATATATATATATATATATATATATATATATATATATATATATATATATATATATATATATATATATATATGTGTATATATAGATATATATAGATATATATATATATATATTTGTATATATGTATATATATATATATATATATATATATATATATATATATATATATATATATATATATATATATATATATATATATATATATACAAGCATACCCGTACACAATGATGATTATGACTAGTCTTTTACAACATTTTTTATTCAGCGATGCATGGTCTGATTAAAAAAAACATCTGCTGCATACTGAAGGGAGAAGAAATATAAAGCCATTACCTTATGATGCATATCTTTCCTACCAAAAGATCTGTCCTTTGCTCACTGAGTAAAAGAAATAGCTGATTAAATCAAAAGAAGCTAGCCGTTTACAATTTATACTTCACCTTTCAGAGGCAAATACATTTCATAATGTAAAACAGTAACCCTTAGTAAATTATATCTTAAACTTAGTTAACAAGACAGTACACTCACCTTATAGAAAGTGTGTAGGCCCCTTCTGTACTGCTAGGTCTTGCTCCAGTCTTGCCTTTTTCCATCAACAGTTTTCAGCCTGTTGGCCGCTTATGTTTGGATGGAACCACCTGCAAAGATAACATTAAAGCTTAAAATAAAGCTGACTAGTGGCGCGGTGGCTGAGCAGTTAGACTGTCGTCCCCGGGTTTGAATCCTAACAAAGCTAGGTCCGACGGTGTGCTCTTTGAGAAAGCGACTTAACACGTATTTTCACAACTCTAACCAGGTGTAAATGGGTACAAGCACTAGCTTGGGAGTAAAACCCTACATCAGACTAGTGTTCTGACCAGGAGGTGATTATTATCACCCGTTCCGCTTTACGTTACAGAAACCGGGATAAGCTCTGGCGCTAGGGTCATAACGTAATTTTCTTTTTTAGATAATGCTGAATAAAGGCTATGTGCTTAATCTTTTATACATGTGCCTAAGAGCCACTAAGTAAATACCTTTGGTGTGTTTTAAAAAAAAGAAGCAAATTCCTTCAACCCTCCACAACAAAAGAGCTTGAGCTTATCACAAAATGATGAAATATCGCCACTGAACAGAACATTTGGATTGGTTACAGATCTTAATTCTCTCATACAGCAAGTACCCACTCACATCTGAATGGAGTGAGAGAAGAAATAACTGTTTCTCTACATTTTCAATAAAAAATCATAACTTGGATGTTGGACTGTAATATTTCAAATCTTTCAAGCCACGATTGGTCTTCGTACCATTGAGGTATACATTAAACTCCAAGGGTATTGTTAATGATTTCACAAATAATTTGAAAAACCATCTTTATATGTGTATGAATAGTGATGTTGATAATGAGTCTAAGGGACAAGTGGTAAGTAATCTGTAAAGTAGTCTGACGCAGGTTTTTACTCCCAAGCTAGTGTTTACAACTTAATGACACCTCTGAAATTCAAAGGCATCAAATAAGCAAAATAAGATTATAATCATAAGAAAGGTTTTATTAATGAAAAACTAAATAAAAAATTATCATCCTTCAGCATTGCATACCCCAATTAGTGCATGAATGGGGAAGTAATAAAGTTATTGTATTAATTTGTTAATGAGGAAGAATTGAATACATCCAAGGATAAAACTGATATAAAAAGTTGCGGAAAAAAAGAGTGAATGTTTTGAAAGGTTGTGAGAGACTCAAGACAATGGACAGTGTATTTGAACATGAGCAGTTCAAAGATTAATGACAATGAACAGGATGATATATTTCAGACTGGGACAAACCATTGAATCTAACTAGAAAGTATTCAAATTTTGGTTTGGATTGATCATATTCCTTCACCTGACACTTAGTAAAGATATCTACTTTGATAAATAATTTACATAATACATAGATGCAATATAATAACAGATTTATCATTCATATCACAATCCCACTCCCCTCTCCCCCACCACATATCTCACCCCACCCCTTCATCATTCAACCTAAAGTTAGATCCCTCCTGGTATCTCACACCAATTGTGTTTTGGCAGTGCATTGCAAAAGACCCAACTGTTTAAGTCTGACAACAGTGACAAAAAAAGAAATGGCCATTATTTGGAGTTTTTAGACTCAACTCACAACATCTGGATGGATTATTGTATAAAGAAAATGTTTTATTTTGATGGAAATTGAATCTAAAGATTGTCTGACATCTGATATGTTAATTTATCAGTGAACTTTTTTCTTCTTCTTAATAATTGACCAACTCAAGGATTTCTGGTTTGGTTACGGAAAGCAGGACAGATGTGGGTTAGCAGCTCTCGCCCCTTTTATGATTTCAACTTTCTTTTGCGGTTGAATGACATCCATATGCCAGTAAGCAGACTTCCGACGATGCTGAAATGTCTTATCAACAGCATTTCCGAGGAATTTCACCTCTTCTCCTTCAAAGTAGCTGGAAATAAAGAGCACACTACCTGGTCCTTCGATTTGATGGCATGGACATGGACGACAATAGTGTGTCGACGGGTCATCATTCAACTCCTTCCAACTTCAGACAGGCAGTCGCCAAGCCAAATAAGACAAGACAACTTACGAAAACAACATCATACAAGTGTAGCAACGAAGACGGCAACAACAGCAATGAACACAAATTTTATTGAAAACAAAGAAACCGTAAGTGCTGCCAATCAACAAATGAACAACAACGAAACAGAAGTCAACCCAGAGTAATGACAGGGCTATCCATTCGTTTAGTGTGCCAGCCATAACATCGTCTCTTGACGATACATCTATCGTTGAACATACAATCAGTGAATCAAACAATCTAGACAACACGGTGACAGAAACGAAACACAGCGAGAAGAAGACAGATCTTCACAGTTCTGACACATCTATCACATCAGACAGTGAGACTGAGAAAAACACAAGCACATGCATATGTGATGGAAACAATCATGGAAAATTAACAAGGTGATAGCAGTAATCACACAAGCTTCACGACATGGTCAAGCAAATTTACTGTGATAAAATAAGCATACAGATCCATTGAAGCACGAAAGACACAGGCAGGCATATTACACAGCAACATAACACATCTCTGCCTTCTTGGACTCAGTATTCCAGCCTCTTGTCCAAGCTCTTCCCTCATTCATCAAGGATACCAGCCAAGCTCTCACTTTTTTTCGGTAGAATTTCATTTACAGACACAACCCTAGATGTCTCTTCCTCATGGATGTTGTCTCCCTCTATACATCCATACCCCATTCCATGGGCCTTCAAACCCTTAGATTCTTCCTCGACCAGCGATCTGACCAGACAATCAACACTACCACCCTTCTCCGTTTGGCAGAACTAATTAAATCTTAATTCTTTTGAATTTAATGGACAGTTTTCGAGCAAATCAGCGGAATTGCCATGGGCATTAAGATGGGACCCTCATACGCTTGCCTATTCGTGGGTTATCTTGAGCATAGACTATTGCAGGCGTACCCTGGTCCTCTGCCCATCACCTATAAACGGTATATTGATGATGGGTTTGGTATCATGACGATGTCTGCGACTGATTTAGACCGTTTCTTCGATTTTGCAAACAATTTTTGCAAACCTATCAAGTTCACTTTTACCCAGTCTACATCCACTGTTATTTCTTAGACATCACCGTTTCTCTCTCCGAACATCGGCTTACAACTACAATATTCTACAAAGATACAGATAGTCATAGCTATCTCCACTACACATCCTCTCATCCACCACGTTGCAAAGATGGTATTCCATAATTCTCAATTCCTTCGCCTCAGACGATCTGTTCTGCCGAGCATCTATTCAGAGAGGAAGCGCCTAAGATGTTTGATTTCTTCCTACACAGAGGGCCATCATTTGGTCAAGCCTTTCAGAGAGCTAAAATTGTACCCGTAAAAGACGCCCTCAACATCGTAGACCAACGCATACCTCTTATCCTTCCGTACCATCCGCACAAACACTGTGTCATCAATATAGTCTGCAAGAACCTGCCTATTCTACACGCTAGTGACGAGACTAGACATTCATTTTCCCTCCTGGTTTCCATTAATTGCCTTCCAAGAGACACACTAGCCTTGGGACATCCTTGTGCACAGTCGCCTCTCTGCTCTCCTCGCAGTCGGGCACCGTCCGATGTGGACGCACTAACTGCAAGACATGCCCTTTGTGGGCGGCTCCACAACCATTCAGTTCCCCTAGACAGACCTGGACAGTGAATGGGCAATTCTCTCGCCTCTCGCAATGTAATTTATGCCCTTAGCTGCAGTCATTGTAGAATGGCCTATATCGGAGAAACTGGCTTGCAACTCTCCAACAGATTTGGCCATCACAGGAGAGACATCGAATACTGCAAAAGCAAGCGGTGCCTTTACATTTTTATGGACCCAGGACATCGAGGAACCCACAACCTGAAAGTATGCATTCTCAGATCATGTGCCGTGTGCTGGTCTAGGGAAGTCTTTAGAGAACCGGTTTATAGTAAGATTGGGCACAAATCAACCCTGGCTATGTATGAACGTCTTACACCAATTTGTATAATTTCTCTGGAGTAACTGCCATAGTCAGAAAGTACACGCTATTACTATCCTGACCCCTTCACCATCCTCTACCCTACCCCATCCCCACCACCACCCCCATGAAACTATCCCACCCTAACCCTGCCCCACCCCTTTCCTATCCCGGGCAAAGTTGGGTCCCTCTGGCAGTTCACACCCGGTGTGCCCATCTATGGTTGCGTACTCAGTGGTAGGCATCTTTGCACACTTTTAAAAAAATTTTACATTTAAAAAAAAAAAAAAATTATTTTCTTTACGTTCACCATTTAATCGGAAGCAACTTTTATGCTGGGCTTTACCATTACGGAATAGACTCTATTTTATCACCAAGGAGAAAAACACTTGAGACTTCGATAACTTGGATAGCATCAGCTAGTCCTAACTGGTATTTTTTGGAAATTTCAGATGTTGTTCTCTTTCCCGTATTGCATCGATAAATTTATAATTTATATACATTTCGCACCTTCAATGTAAATTTGCCTTGATTGATACTTCTTTCGTTCATTCTCTATCATTTCTTCTTTCTAGACCCAGTAAGATATATAGATCCAGTCTTATATTTATCCTATTTTTCGTTCTTGTTTCATACTCACACGCCTCTCTCCTTTATTTCTTCGCGTTTTTTCTTTCTTTTTCTCTCTCTCTATTTCTCTCCTTCTCTCTATCTCCTTCTCACCTTTTATTACTTACTTATTTTCATATTTTTTATTCATTCTGATATGAACCTTTCACTCTCGCTCATTCTTCACACACCCCTCTGCTACGTTTCTTATCATCACCGTCTTTTCTTTCTTTCTTCCTCCTTTACGTTTTTCTTCTGACATCACATTGTGTGATGCCGGAGGTAGTACTTAGATCTAGATTCTAGATATTTCTCGTTTGTTGTCTGACGAAGGGTTATACCCGCGTCCGTGTTTGTTCTGTCTTTTTATTAGTGGTGTTGCTGCACTTATTATCATATTTAAGCCTTTCACAATAATAATGTCTTTACAAAAAGCAGTACAACTACTACTACCATTTCTACTCTTCTTAATAATCATTCTAATACTGTATATAATATATAATAATCTGAACATTTGTGGTGATGATTATTATAATAATAAGAGAAGGAGAAGGAACAGGATGACCATCAGTAATGATAATAATTTAAAACAAATAGAAATAATAAAGTAGTTGTAACAGAACATTCTACCGTATTTCTATTTTTATAACTTATTGACTGGCGCTAACAAGATTGACAAAAGAAACTAAAAATAGTTTTTGCATCAAAATGAGAAACTGTAACTCAGAGAAATTAACAAGTAAATATAAAGAAATAAAAAAGAAAGCTCAACAAGCATGCAGAACAGTCCAGGAGATTATAACGGATATGATAAACGAAGATGAAAAACATAATAAAAACTATGGATATACATCAAGTTTGGAATTTCCAATTTAAAAATTATACATCTAATTATAAATAATTTAAAGCTGAATAATCAATTTTCCAGTATTTTCTGATCCAGCTAACAAAGATTAATCATAACATATTTACTGGTGTAAAATATCTTGAAATGAATCCCACAAAGGTCACAAAAGCAAGAGTACTCAAATTATATGCCTAACATCAATGAACATGAAGCACATATTATTACATACATAACTAGAAACTAAAAATAACTAACAGTGCAAAATACCTAGGAGTCACAATAAACATTAAATTGCAATGGAAAGAACAACATAGAGCACTATGCAGAAAAAGTAAATGGCCTTAGAAAAAACCTTTAAAACTGTCCTCAAAATGTCAAAGAGAAAGTCAACAAGGCTTTAAGAGAAAGGTTACATGGTTTTAATAAAAACCAGTCTATAATTATGGTAGATGTGTCTGGGACCCACACCAACAGACCTACATACAAGAAATTGAAAAGTACAAAAGAATGCAGCCCGCTTTGTAACTAAAGGAAATACCAAAACCAACATGCACCAATCGCAATGGATACCTTTAGAAGAACATGCAACCAGAAATTTATGAAATTAATTCTTTAAGAATACAAATAGCCAACTGTTTGTTCCATTAAATCAGCTTGAACTTAATACAAGAACAACCAGATCAGGCTGTCAAACATATGTGGTTCCATCTTCAAACATTAATTGTCACCTGCACTCATTTACCCTAGTGCAGTAACAAGATAAATATATATTCTATTTTCTTTGTTTGCACTGAGTTACATTGATGCAGTCTCACATTCCATAGGAAAGTATTATATGATTTTGCAAGAACGAAATGTGGCGACATAAGAGAACTACCCACGGTCAATATCGTGAGGTCTAATCAGGAATACTCGAAAGAAGAGTTAAATGCCCCTGTAGTTTTACATTTTGATTCAAATTCATAAAATGTAATTTAGTGTAAAATGTCTCAACCTTCTCTATAAGTTCAAACTTATTCTGCTTCTTACATGTCTTATTTTTGCAACTCGTTCGTTGGACAGAAGAACATCTTTATCAAGATCTAGAACCTGATATATATGTAAATAGATCTAGACACAAGGAGATACAACATATGTATTTACAAAAGAGAGATATAAAAATCTCATTTATTTATAAGATTCAGAAAGCAACACATGATGGTCGGACACGAGCAATCTATATTTCTGAAGTTCAAAAGGGTGAGAATGCAAGCACTAACAATATATAGTAATTCTAGCATTCTGCTCTCCTGTCGGTAAGATTAAGTCGCTGAAATGACACACGCATAGGATGTCAAAAGATGCCATAGCAACTATTCTCCTGAATTTTTATGATGTATATTCTTAAGGCGTCGTTATTACTTTTAAAAATTCCAAGACAGGTGTTGGGACTACGCCTTATTAATACATGTATTGCTTTGCAGCAGGAAATCTCTATCAACTGACCTAGTTCACCATCTAGTTATATTCATATCCTAGGTTACCTGTATCCTCATCCAACATATAATGGTTTTCACAGGCAGCTATCGAGGAAATTGCGTTTGTGTGTGTTCTCTGACGTTAATTTCCTGTCACTTTGTGTTAGATTTAGGTAGGACTATGCATAATATTTGCTTATCTCCCATACTCCTAATGTGTTAACTTGTAAGCTGTAAATTTAAGTAGGAAGCGTTTTTGAAGATATTACTCAGCCGCTCTGCAGCTCAATAAATGTTTTTATAAAGTTTAGGCGTTATGACGCAGACGTTTCCTCAATGTTGTTTGAATTTACTTTGATCTAGATAATAGTGTAAAAGAGAGAGAGAGAGAGAGAGAGAGAGAGAGAGAGAGAGAGAGAGAGAGAAGGAGGGAGGGAGGGAGGGGGGAGGGAGGGAGAGAGAGAGAGAGGGAGAGGGGAGAGGTGAGGGAGGGAGGAAAGGAAGGAGGGAGGAGGGGAGGAGAGGAGGGAGAGAGCGAGAGAGAGCGAGGAGAGCGAGAGAGAGAGAGAGAGAGAGAGAGAGAGAGAGAGAGAGAGAGAGGAGAGAGGAGAGAGACAGAGACAGAGACAGACAGAGACAGAGATAAAGAGTGTAATGTACAGCAGTATGTATCAGCATCTAGATGGTTAGGACCTTGATAAAAATTTCATCATCTAACGGAAACGTGCACTACACCAGCTTGAGGATAGCTCTGATCTAGATTGGTGCCTGGCACCAAACTTGAGTTTGTTGTGCAGGCAAAGAAGAGAACCTTCGATCCCTAGTCTGGGAATATTTTTGTAGAGTTAACTGTTTGTTCACTTTATGAAAGGGAACCACAGGTCACTAGCAGAAAAGAACCACAGGCTGCATGCACTCCCCCACCCTCTCTGTTCAAAAGTTTACAAAAAGTAGTATCAAATGAGGCGTAGACGTGGTCCCACCCGTTGGGAATAAAGAACAATTTTTTAAAAGGCTGTACTTCTTCTGCTATGACTATACAACAAATAAGACTGGTAAAATAGAGCCATGCAAAAGAGTTACCACCATTCCTAGGATATCGTGCAATGCATCATGGACCGATTTGTAGAAGAAGTTAAACATCTCATGCACTTAAAGTACCCCAAGCAGTACTCCGAACTCAAAAAGCGGTACTGTTAGCAATGGTCCTTTAAGGCGCTGCTCAAAGACATGTACTATGCGCGATCAGCTCTCACCTGAACGACAGCAAATTAACAATACTAGTGATCCTTATATATCGTTTGGCATGACTGTTGGACTCACTAAGAAAATAGGGCCTACTTAGGTACAATCACTTATCTGCGATTGCGCAGGCCTACATCCATGTGGCCGTGGTTCCCTCTCAACTAGACTAATTCCCTGAACTGAGGTAATTCTTCTTAAATATTAAATTATCATAGTTTTATAATCACTGAGGAAAGAGTGACCTCTTGCATGAAAAGAAATTGTTTCCATTTGAATATTTATACTCGTTGGGCCGTAAACATAGACCGCGTGCAAATTGCGCCACTGTCGGCGACAACAGAAGCG
>JAXRKP010002678.1:37500-40422 GCA_037039925.1 Doris montereyensis | reverse complement strand
AGTATAGCGGAAGCTTAACACAAAAACTTAAACTGTGCACTAGAGACAATACAACAAAGTTCTAAACTACGGATTACCCTAGGAGTAATGATTTAAAGTCAGAAGGATAACTCTAGAGAAGAAATCAGCCAGAGAATCCAAAAGGCAAGTGCAATATTATAACTATCTAGAGAAAGACATTTATAAGTAGTAAACAAAGAAATGTCAAACAAAAAACCCAAATAGTAGTATACAAACACCATTATTATTATTGTCCTACTCTCCTCTATGGCAGCGAAACATGGACTTTAGACAGAAGGAAATACCAGAAGTAGTTGCATGCTGTTGAAATGAAAATACATATGTCTCAGAAGTAGTAGGGAAAACTAAAAAAAGAGACAAAAATCATCAAACATATAACTAATAGAGAATCAAACCCAAAGCTAATGGCAATTAAAACTAAGATAGAAAATAGTTCAACTCAGATAGTTTGGCGTATGTAAATAAAGCCGGATGAAAAGAGCATAGCTAGGATCGGTATATTATAGCTAAAAAGCCAAAGCGAAATACCAAGAGGTTAGACCTCGGAGAAAGTGGTACAAATTATAGAAAAAAAGAGGCACTAAAGAGAAAAAACAAAGAAAAGAAGGGAAGTAAAGAAATTTAACCTCTATACAGCACAGAAGGAAGCACAAGGTAAGAGACGGGGAGGAAACAGATATTTAATTGTCAGGACAGGGCCCCACGCCCCTGGAAGAACAGAAAGATCACGTCGGTGTGTCTAAGCCCCCATACCACCGGAAGGTAAAATGGGAACTGATAAAGATAAGGAACAAAAAGTAAGAAAAGCACCTAGATTTTTCCGAGGTCAGTAAAAACTTTGAGCCTTTTTTCTTTTTCTGTTTTGTTTTGCGTTTTTGTTGTGTCTCTCTTAGGGTCTTTTCTTGCGGATATTCTTATCATTTTTTTTCTGCTATTGTGTTAATAGGTGTTGTTTGTTGTCCGCCGTTGTTGTTGGTGTGTTGTTGTTGTTTGTATGTTGTTGGTTTTGTTTGCTTGTATTTTTGTGCATGTGTGTTTTTGTGTGTCGGTTTGTTTTCTTTTGTTTTGGATTTTCTTCGTTGTTTCGCGCAGTTCCGGCGGTTTTTTTTTTTTCCCGTTATTTTTTGCTTTTGTTTATTTCTTTTTTTTTTGTTTTTTTCTTTTCTCCCCCATGGTAAATATGCTTCCAAGGTATACTGTATTCTCGAACTTGTTTTGGCT
The DNA here is from genome assembly GCA_037039925.1 of Doris montereyensis. Classification (NCBI taxonomy): domain Eukaryota; kingdom Metazoa; phylum Mollusca; class Gastropoda; order Nudibranchia; family Dorididae; genus Doris; species Doris montereyensis. The sequence goes on along the minus strand of JAXRKP010002678.1, from coordinate 39,180 downwards.
GTGTGTTTTTTGACCTGGATATTAAATGGTCTCTTGTCTTCTGGTTTTTTTCTTCTCTTATTTTGATCCTACATCTTCCATTATTTATGCCTCGTATCCTAATCTAGATGTACCAAATTTTCATTCCCACATGTTTTCGCAGGCTTTGTTCACATTTGGTAGTGTCTGTTCTTCAAGGTTGTCTTGTGTTTTGGTGCATCTAGCTCTGGTTGTCAGCAAAGAAGGTAAAGAGTAATTCATTCTAGTTAGTATAGTCTGTCCGGTTTCGTTTGCCATCTTGGTGATTATACTTATCAACCATGTTTACAATGAACCGAAAAGTGAAAGCGACAACTGCCTATGCCCTGACTCTCGGTGTTACTTCGACGCCACATCAGCTCCCACCCCCCCCCCCCCCCACCCCAACCCTACACCCCCCACCTCACCCCTACAATATCTTTATTACAGTTACCTTCACCTCGCCTAAGATCACTTACACAGCCTCTACTATCTCTGCTATAGTGCTTTGATATTTACATAGAAGAATATAACTACACTCTGTCGTCCCCGATAACAATCGTCTGCCACACCATCCTTTGACCTATCGAACTGTGAAATGCTCTGTGCTTCGGTACCACAACCACCATGTCAAGGATACAAGTCATGTTGTATCTCAAGTCTAGAGCTTCAACCAAACTATACTAATAATAATAATAATAATAATAATAATAATAATAATAATAATATAATAATAAAATAATAATAATAATATTAATAAAAGTCATGATGACCAAGTCACACTTCACTTCACCTCTCCTGAGAAGAAGTATGGGAAACCCCCCAATCTATTTTTTGGGCGGCCATTTTCACAACCTTGCCCCACTCCCTCATCCCAAAGCCTCCTTCCTTTCCTCCCTTCATCACTCCCCCCTCCTCCCTCTGACCGAACAGTCCATCTGGACCCAAAAACCAATGTCACACCATCCCCTTCTCCTCTAGAGAAAGTATGGAAGCCCAATCACAACACTTCCCCCCCCTCATACCGCCTTCACGGTTACTCCTCTGATGCAGAGATCTTATCTATGATGAGGAAAGTAATGATACCCCCAGTCACGCTCCCTTCCCTTCCCCCCCCCCTGCTCCTGAAATGCAAAGCAGAAATGAGAAAGCCCAAGTTCTTTCTCCTCTGACTAGAGGACAAATATGGAAGCTAAGCCCCCAGTCACATTCCTCTCCCCCCCTTGCACCTTGGCTTGGCGCGTCCTTTAAGCTTTCCCGGCCGAGATCGTGCAGACGGTGGTGGGGGGGGGAAGTGTGTGGGTGTGTTGCGACGGGGAAAACTAAACCACAACATGTTATATGGAAAGCTCCCAGGTCTCACTCCCTCCCCTCCCCACCGGCCACCACGCCCACCTTTACCTAGGGGATGGGAAATACTAAGCAATCCCAGTCCACGCTTCCTTCCCCTACTCTCCTCGAGGGAAAGAAAAGTAACTAAAAGCCCAGTTACCCTTCCTTCCCTCTGAGAGGCCCGAAGGTATGATAGCCCAGTTACTCACTATACTTCACTCCTTTTTCTTTCATTACAGTAATGAACCGAGCAGAAGTCACAACGAAAACTGTAGACGAAGCAAAGAAAAGAAAAAGAAATGTGGATGAAGAAGACAGAAATGAAAAGTATAGGCGGGCAAGCCCAGTCCA
>JAXRKP010002678.1:20000-30000 GCA_037039925.1 Doris montereyensis | reverse complement strand
GCTAAAACCAAAAGCCAACTTATTTTGGTACATTTAGTAGATGTAGTTTATACGCTAAATCCAAAAGCCAACTTATTTTGGTACATTTAGTAGATGTAGTTCCATATTTAAGCATTTAAAACGCAAAACTAAAGCCAAATTATTTTGGTACATTTAGTAAATGTAGTTTATACGCTAAAACCAAAAGCCAAATTATTTTGGTACATTTTAGTGGATGGTACATTTAGTTTATACACTTAAACCAAAAGCCAAATTATTTAAGTACATTTAGTAGATGTAGTTTACATTTAGTATGTAGTTTATACGCTAAAATCAAAAGCCAACTTATTTTGGTACATTTAGTGGATGTAGTTTATACACTTAAACCAAAAGCCAAATTATTTAAGTACTTTTAGTAAATGTAGTTTATACGCTAAAACCAAAAGCCAACTTATTTTGGTACATTTAGTAGATGTAGTTTATACGCTAAAATCCAAAAGCCAACTTATTTTGTTGGATGTAGTTTACATTTTTAGTAGATGTAGTTCATATGCTAAAACCAAAAGCCAACTTAGATGTAGATTTACATCCTAAAATCAAAAGCCAACTTATTTTTGTACTTTTAGTAGATGTAGTTTACGCTAAAACTAAAAGAAACTTATTTTGGTAAGTAGATGTAGTTTACAAAAATCAAAAGCCAACTTATTTTGGTACTTTTAGTAGATGTAGTTTACATCCTAAAATCAAAAGCCAACTTATTTTGGTACTTTTAGTAGATGTAGTTTATACGCTAAATCCAAAAGCCAACTTATGTTGGTACATTTAGTAGATGTAGTTTACATCCTAAAATCAAAAGCCAACTTATTTTGGTACTTTTAGTAGATGTAGTTTACATCCTAAAATCAAAAAGCCAAATTATTTAAGTACATTTTTAGTAAAAATAAAAGATGTAGTTTAGTTTATACGCTAAAATCAAAAGCCAACTTATGTTGGTACTTCAAAAGCCAACTTATTTTGGTATTTAGTAGATGTAGTTTACATCCTAAAATCAAAAGCCAACTTATTTTGGTACTTTTAGTAGATGTAGTTTATATGCTAAAATCCAAAAGCCAACTTATTTTTTGTACTTTTAGTAGATGTAGTTCATATGCTAAAATCAAAAGCCAACTTATTTTGGTACTTTTAGTAGATGTAGTTCATATGCTAAAAGCAAAAGCCAAGTTATTTTCGACAGCTCGATGGTAGGCACAGGTGAGGGTTTTTTCACAATGTTGTAGTCTTAGAAAGGTATATTATGTTAGTTGCATTCTGAAGGGGATTTATAGTATATAAAATCCTATGACGTAATCGATCTTAGCGTGTGTGAGACTCCTGTTGAGTTAGTGATGTAATCGTTTTGGCATGCCCTAGTATCGATTCATTTATATCTGGAAATTAAAAAATGCTGTCGATTTGTTTGGAATGTTGTGGAAATTTTCGTCTCTGGAATTATCTTAGTTTTAACTATATAAAGGGGCATTGTTCGTGATCGAGGGACAGATGTACAAGAACGTAGTGTTGATGTCACTTTCGTGTTATGCCAGCATTGTGAAATTGCTTCACCTCATTGATCGATTGTCGACTGTGAGTATAATAAATAGGCTTGTTATAATTATCATCGAGCCTTGGTGTTACTAGATTGTCTACGTCAACATCTATATCTATAGAGCACTGCCTGCTCTATTTATCCCTTCGTAACAGTACTTCACTCTTCTTCACTTACTTGATTCAGGTGTGAATGAGTACCATACTATAGGTAGAGAATGACTGTCATAGTGTTAATACGAAAAGCCTAACAGGTTTTGTACTGTATGCTTCCCAGGAGTTGAAAAGGACGCCGAATGAAATGGCCTGATTGGCGATAAGTGATGTACAGACAGCGAGCCTGCACTCGTGCAGGGAAAAGAACTTGTGAATCCATATTTTTGTTTCATAATATTGGGAAACCAGAGAGCTCCGTTGTCTCAAAATCCTGAGTTCACTGCATTTGGCAAGTGAGGGGTAAACCAGTTTCACACTTTATTTTACCTAAACGGGACGTGGGTCGCCAAAATTCTGGGTGACGGAAGTTTGTCAACTTGGGAAACTGGAGATAAGTCGAGGAATCCCTGGACGAAAGACTCGCCGGGAATGTACTTCGATGTCTTGGCCACAAGCATCTTGATTATTTCGTAATTCCAATGAAGACCTGAAAAAAAAACACAGAATATCTTTCATCTTTTGATTCATAATATATTTCATAATACATCACCATTATAACGTGAACATCTTTACCATCCCCTTAACACCCTTTCCTTTTCATTCTCTTCGTCATTTTCAATGTCTTTTGTTTATATTTTTGTCACCGACAATCTTCTTTTTCACCCCATAAAGGAACTTCGGCCAGGACATTTCATTCAACAAAAAGGACAGGGTAATTGCCTTTTATTTGGCAGACGGCACATGCACATTGTTGCAGCTGTAGTCTTTACGGATTACCCTTCCCCTAACACCTTACACCTTACACCTATCCCAGTTGAATGGCACCGTTAATGTCATCGTGCCCAAGGTCAAAAGGTTAATAAAAGTGGTTTGAATCTGAAGGCCACAAGTCATTTTTAAATTCCCTCATGTTGGTTGTAGATAAACAGGCAAACTAAAGTAAAGTAAGACCGATATTTAGACATAAGCATAGCGCAATCAGGAGCAAACGGCATAATATAGAAGTCCTGATTTTTCTTGGCATACGGCATAACATAGAAGTCCTGATATTTTCTAGGCATACGGCATAACATAGAAGTCCCTTATATTTCTAGGCATACGAAAATATAGAAGTCCTGATATTTCTAGGCATAGGGCATAATATAGAAGTCCTGATATTTCTGGGCATACGGCATAACATAGAGTCCTTATATTTCTAGGCATACGGCATAACATAGAAGTCCTGATATTTCTAGGCATACGGCATAATATAGAAGTCCTGATATTTCTACACATGCGGCATAACATAGAAGTCCTGCGTGTTCTAGACATATGACATAACATAGAAATCTTGATTTTTCTAGACATATGGCATAACATAGAAATCCTAATTTTTTTAGACATACTTCATGTTAGTCCAAGTGTCTTGCAAGTCAGTAGAAATCTAGCGATCACTTTCGGTTTTGTACTATGACAGAAGTAAAATGCTAGATTAAGCCCGTCTACATGTTTCAAGGGAATGGAATTGTGAGACTTTAATATCACCCTTTGCCCAGAGACAAGATAGAGAAGACTCAGAAGAATATTACATTATCTAAAATGTTACAGCTTTCGTTCTGCTCAAACCCGTGTGTTGCGTAAACTATAGTCAATAGTTCGTTTCCTTTTCACAAGCCATCTTACCAGTTTTAGGAAAGAGGAAATTAGAACGTCATCGGGACGTATGTCCATGTCCCTGATACGTCTGACATGAGTCCTGTAGTCTGAATCTTGACCAATGGCAAATGCCGGATGCCAGTAATCTCCTGTATTGCCGTACTGAAAGCTGTTCCCGTACCTGGAAGGCACGCAAAATAAAGATAAAGGTAAAGATGGGTTTATAGTTCGTATCCCCGCACAAGTGCAGGCTCACCGACTGTACATCATTTATCCCCAGCAGGCAATTTCGTTCTAAGTCTTTCTCAACTCCCAGGGGCGGGGCATACAGTACACAAACCTATTAGGATTTTCGTACAAACACTCTGACAAGATATTTCTCTACCTATAACTGGGTACTCATTCACATCTGAGTTTAGTGAGGAAAGTAGAGTGAAATACCGTTCCTAAGAGTACAACGTTGTGAATAAAAAACCATATTATGTGCCAGCCGTGGGGATTGAACGAGTGTCGTTGTGATAATTAGGTCACAACACTACCGTCCATCTACGACGCCTCCAAAAGTCAAAACCTTTCTTTATTAAAGTAAATGTATCCATTCATGTCCACAAGATTGGTGACGACTAAAAGACATAAATCAACCATGAGCGATGATCTAAGACAATAGTCATAATAGATCCACAAATACCTTTTTTAGATCGTGTTTATTGCGAGGATCAAAATGAGTACCAACTTGCCGTAATTTAGATAATATTTCTGGCATGTATCGTATAGTAGCTGTGTTGAAAGATAGGCATGTATCGTTTCTAAACAATGTGTATAAATTCAAAGAATCGATACTGAGCTTTTTTATGATATCATTATGACGGGAATGAACTGCTCTATCCACTAGTTTGATACTAGATTTGTCCCATTTTCGGCAAAAATGGCATTCCTAACCCCCCCACCCCTCCTAATCGCTGTATCCGACACAACTACACGTGTACGTAATCGCTGTATTCGACACAACTACACGTGTACAGATTCACTGTATCCGACACAATTCTACACGTGTACAGATTCACTGTATCCGACACAACTACACGTGTACAGATTCACTGTATCCGACACAACTACACGTGTACAGATTCACTGTATCCGACACAACTACACGTGTACAGATTCCCTGTATCCGACACAACTACACGTGTACAGATTCACTGTATCCGACACAACTACACGTGTACAAATTCACTGTATCCGACACAACTACGTGTACAGAGTGTAGTTAGCTCAGTTGGTAGAACGTTTTCTTATAGGAGTGTAGTTAGCTCATCTGGTACTCAGTGTTAGCTCAGTTGGTACAAAGTTTTCTTATAGAGTATCACAACGTTTTCTTATAGGAGTGTAGTTAGCTCAGTTGGTACAACGTTTTCTTATAGGAGTGTAGTTAGCTCAGTTGGTAAAACGTTTTCTTATAGGAGTGTAGTTAGCTCAGTTGGTACAACGTTTTCTTATAGGAGTGTAGTTAGCTCAGATGGTACAACGTTTTCTTATAGGAGTGTAGTTAGCTCAGTTGGTACAACGTTTTCTTATAGGAGTGTAGTTAGCTCAGTTGTTTTCTCATAGTATAGGAACGTTTTCTTATAGGAGTGTAGTTAGCTCAGTTGGTTTTCTTATAGAAGTTAGCTCGGTTTCTTATAGGAGTGTAGTTAGCTCAGTTGGTACAACGTTTTCTTATAGGAGTGTAGTTAGCTCAGTTGGTAGAACGTTTTCTTATAGGAGTGTAGTTAGCTCAGTTGGTACAACGTTTTCTTATAGGAGTGTAGTTAGCTCAGTTGGTACAACGTTTTCTTATAGGAGTGTAGTTAGCTCAGTTGGTAGCACGTTTTCTTATAGGAGTGTAGTTAGCTCAGTTGGTAAAACGTTTTCTTATAGGAGTGTAGTTAGCTCTACAACGTTTTCTTATAGGAGTGTAGTTAGCTCAGTTGGTAGAACGTTTTCTTATAGGAGTTTTCTAGTTAGCTCAGTTGGTACAACGTTTTCTTATAGGAGTGTAGTTAGCTCAGTTGGTACAACGTTTTCTTATAGGAGTGTAGTTAGCTCAGTTGGTACAACATTTTCTTATAGGAGTGTAGTTAGCTCAGTTGGTACAATGTTTTCTTATAGGAGTGTAGTTAGCTCAGTTGGTACAACGTTTTCTTATAGGAGTGTAGTTAGCTCAGTTGGTACAACGTTTTCTTATAGGAGTGTAGTTAGCTCAGTTGGTACAACGTTTTCTTATAGTACAACGTTTTCTTATAGGAGTGTAGTTAGCTCAGTTGGTAGAACGTTTTCTTATAGGAGTGTAGTTAGCTCAGTTGGTACAACGTTTTCTTATAGGAGTGTAGTTAGCTCAGTTGGTACAACGTTTTCTTATAGGAGTGTAGTTAGCTCAGTTGGTACAACGTTTTCTTATTTTCTTATAGGAGTGTAGTTAGCTCAGTTGGTACAACGTTTTCTTATAGGAGTGTAGTTAGCTCAGTTGGTAGAACGTTTTCTTATAGGAGTGTAGTTAGCTCAGTTGGTACAACGTTTTCTTATAGGAGTGTAGTTAGCTCAGTTGGTACAACGTTTTCTTATAGGAGTGTAGTTAGCTCAGGAGTTGGTAGAACGTTTTCTTATAGGAGTGTAGTTAGCTCAGTTGGTAGAACGTTTTCTTATAGGAGTGTAGTTAGCTCAGTTTGTAGCAACGTTTTCTTATAGGAGTGTAGTTAGCTCAGTTGGTACAACGTTTTCTTATAGGAGTGTAGTTAGCTCAGTTGGTACAACGTTTTCTTATAGAGTGTAGTTAGCTCAGTTGGTAGAACGTTTTCTTATAGGAGTGTAGTTAGCTCAGTTGGTACAACGTTTTCTTATAGGAGTGTAGTTAGCTCAGTTGGTACAACGTTTTCTTATAGGAGTGTAGTTAGCTCAGTTGGTACAACGTTTTCTTATAGGAGTGTAGTTAGCTCAGTTGGTAGCAACGTTTTCTTATAGGAGTGTAGTTAGCTCAGTTGGTAAAACGTTTTCTTATAGGAGTGTAGTTAGCTCAGTTGGTACAACGTTTTCTTATAGGAGTGTAGTTAGCTCAGTTGGTAGAACGTTTTCTTATAGGAGTGTAGTTAGCTCAGTTGGTAGAACGTTTTCTTATAGAAGTGTAGTTAGCTCAGTTGGTAGAACGTTTTCTTATAGGAGTGTAGTTAGCTCAGTTGGTAGAACGTTTCTTATAGGAGTGTAGTTAGCTCAGTTGGTAGAACGTTTTCTTATAGGAGTGTAGCTTAGCTCAGTTGGTAGAACGTTTTCTTATAGGAGTGTAGTTAGCTCAGTTGGTACAACGTTTTCTTATAGGAGTGTAGTTAGCTCAGTTGGTACAACGTTTTCTTATAGGAGTGTAGTTAGCTCAGTTGGTACAACGTTTTCTTATAGGAGTGTAGTTAGCTCAATGTTTTGGTAGAACGTTGTTTTTCTTATAGGAGTGTAGTTAGCTCAGTTGGTACAACGTTTTCTTATAGGAGTGTAGTTAGCTCAGTTGGTACAACGTTTTCTTATAGGGTAGTGTAGTTAGGTACTCAGTTGGTAGCACGTTTTTCTTATAGGAGTGTAGTTAGCTCAGTTGGTAGAACGTTTTCTTATAGGAGTGTAGTTAGCTCAGTTGGTAGAACGGTTTCTTATAGGAGTGTAGTTAGCTCAGTTGGTACAACGTTTTCTTATAGGAGTGTAGTTAGCTCAGTTGGTAGAACGTTTTCTTATAGGAGTGTAGTTAGCTCAGTTGGTACAACGTTTTCTTATAGGAGTGTAGTTAGCTCAGTTGGTACAACGTTTTCTTATAGGAGTGTAGTTAGCTCATTTGGTACAACGTTTTCTTATAGGAGTGTAGTTAGCTCAGTTGGTACAACGTTTTCTTATAGGAGGTAGAACTCAGTTTTTTTCTTATAGGAGTGTAGTTAGCTCAGTTGGTAGAACGTTTTCTTATAGGAGTGTAGTTAGCTCAGTTGGTAGCAACGTTTTCTTATAGGAGTGTAGTTAGCTCAGTTGGTACAACGTTTTCTTATAGGAGTGTAGTTAGCTCAGTTGGTACAACGTTTTCTTATAGGAGTGTAGTTAGCTCAGTTGGTACAACGTTTTCTTATAGGAGTGTAGTTAGCTCAGTTGGTACAACGTTTTCTTATAGGAGTGTAGTTAGCTCAGTTGGTACAACGTTTTCTTATAGGAGTGTAGTTAGCTCAGTTGGTACAACGTTTTCTTATAGGAGTGTAGTTAGCTCAGTTGGTACAACGTTTTCTTATAGGAGTGTAGTTAGCTCAGTTGGTACAACGTTTTCTTATAGGAGTGTAGTTAGCTCAGTTTGGAGTAGTTACAACTCTTAGAGTGTAATGAGCTCAGTTGGTAGCACGTTTTCTTATAGGAGTGTAGTTAGCTCAATGTTTGTACAACGTTTTCTTATAGGAGTGTAGTTAGCTCAGTTGGTAGAACAACTTTTCTTATAGGAGTGTAGTTAGCTCATCTGGTTGGTACAACGTTTTCTTATAGGAGTGTAGTTAGCTCAGTTGGTACAAAGTTTTCTTATAGGAGTGTAGTTAGCTCAGTTGGTACAACGTTTTCTTATAGGAGTGCAGTTAGCTCAGTTGGTACAACGTTTTCTTATAGGAGTGTAGTTAGCTCAGTTTGTAGCACGTTTTCTTATAGGAGTGTAGTTAGCTCAGTTGGTAAAACGTTTTCTTATAGGAGTGTAGTTAGCTCAGATGGTACATTTTCTTATAGGAGTGTTGTTAGCTCTGTTGGTAGAACGTTTTCTTATAGGAGTGTAGTTAGCTCAGTTGGTACAACGTTTTCTCATAGAAGTGTAATTAGCTAAGTTGGTACAACGTTTTCTTATAGGAGTGTAGTTAGCTCAGTTGGTAGAACGGTTTCTTATAGGAGTGTAGTTAGCTCAGTTGGTAGCACGTTTTCTTATAGGAGTGTAGTTAGCTCAGTTGGTACAACGTTTTCTTATAGGAGTGTAGTTAGTTCAGTTGGTACAACGTTTTCTTATAGGAGCGTAGTTAGCTCAGTTGGTACAACATTTTCTTATAGGAGTGTAGTTAGCTGAGTTGGTACAACGTTTTCTTATAGGAGTGTAGTTAGCTCAGTTGGTACAACGTTTTCTTATAGGAGTGTAGTTAGCTCATTTGTTTTTCTTATAGGAGTGTAGTTAGCTCATTTGGTAGAACGTTTTCTTATAGGAGTGTAGTTAGCTCAGTTGGTACAATGTTTTCTTATAGGAGTGTAGTTAGCTCAGTTGGTAGAACGGTTTCTTATAGGAGTGTAGTTAGCTCAGTTGGTACAATGTTTTCTTATAGGAGTGTAGTTAGCTCCAGTTGGTACAACGTTTTCTTATAGGAGTGTAGTTAGCTCATTTGGTTGAACGGTTTCTTATAGGAGTGTAGTTAACTCAGTTGGTAGAACGTTTTCTTATAGGAGTGTAGTTAGCTCAGTTGGTAGAACGGTTTCTTATAGGAGTGTAGTTAGCTCAGTTGGTACAACGTTTTCTTATAGAAGTGTAGTTAGCCCAGTTGGTAGCACGTTTTCTTATAGGAGTGTAGTTAGCTCAGTTGGTAGAACGTTTTCTTATAGGAGTGTAGTTAGCTCAGTTGGTACAACGTTTTCTTATAGGAGTGTAGTTAGCTCATTTGGTACAACATTTTCTTATAGGAGTGTAGTTAGCTCAGTTGGTAGAACGTTTTGTTATAGGAGTGTAGTTAGCTCAGTTGGTACAATGTTTTCTTATAGAGTGTAGTTAGCTCAGTTGGTACAATGGTTTCTTATAGGAGGTAGTTAGCTCAGTTGGTAGAACGGTTTCTTATAGGAGTGTAGTTAGCTCATTTGGTAGAACGTTTTCTTATAGGAGTGTAGTTAGCTCAGTTTGTTGGCACACTTTTCTTATAGGAGTGTAGTTGAGCTCGGTTGGTAGCACACTTTCTTATAGGAGTGTAGTTAGCTCAGTTTGTACAACGTTTTCTTATAGGAGTGTAGTTAGCTCAGTTGGTAGAACGTTTTCTTATAGGAGTGTAGTTAGCTCATCTGGTACAACGTTTTCTTATAGGAGTGTAGTTAGCTCAGTTGGTACAACGTTTTCTTATAGGAGTGTAGTTAGCTCAGTTGGTATAACGTTTTCTTATAGGAGTGCAGTTAGCTCAGTTGGTAGAACGTTTTCTTATAGGAGTAGTTAGCTCAATTGGTAGCTTTTCATAGGAGTTAGTTAGCTCAGTTGGTACAACGTTTTCTTATAGGAGTGTAGTTAGCTCAGTTGGTAGAACGGTTTCTTATAGGAGTGTAGTTAGCTCAGTTGGTAGAACGTTTTCTTATAGGAGTGTAGTTAGCTCAGTTGGTAGTTTTCTTATAGGAGTGTAGTTAGCTCGTTTTTTTCTTATAGGAGTAGTTAGCTCAGTTGGTACAACATTTTCTTATAGGAGTGTAGTTAGCTCAGTTGGTACAACGTTTTCTAGGAGTGTAGTTAGGACAACGTTTTCTTATAGGAGTTGTTAGAACGTTTTCAGTTGGTCCAGTTGGTAAAACGTTTTCTTATAGGAGTGTAGTTAGCTTTTCAGGAGTGTGTTAGCTCAGTTGGTAGAACGTTTTCTTATAGGAGTGTAGTTAGCTCAGTTGG
>JAXRKP010002678.1:0-17500 GCA_037039925.1 Doris montereyensis | reverse complement strand
TCATTTTCTTTGTATTTATCAAAACATACACCAGACACTCTCTCTGGCTGTCTTATGAAGCCTGGTATAAAAAGAGTGTTTCATCCTTCCCCTTCCAAACGATATAAAATATTGGAGCCAGCTGGAGAAACTGATACGATATGTAAAAAAATATTCTATTGACAAGGAAGATTTAAAGTTCAAGTTTCTTAGTGAAGCTATTAAAAAATATAACAACCCTAAGAATAGCCGTATTTATTCAATTTAGGATTTCACTATGTCTTTTCCTGGTATTCAAAATCCAGAGGCCTGTACAATGACCTGAGACAGCATTTTATTGTCAACATTACGGAAGATCACAAGTGTTGCTAAAAACCTTGATGACGTTTCTTTGTTTGAATCTATTTTTAATAAATTAGATGAGAGCCCAGTCGTGGCTGTATTTTCATCATTGATGAAGCGTATGTTAAGGCATCGCTAACGTATAGAGGTGAGAGTGTCTTTGGCTATTCACAAGATGTTCCAGGAAAGCTGGCAACAACATTGTAAAACTCGTTCTGCGTCATGCACTTACATTTGATTTTCAATTCACTGCTGTGTGTGATATCATTTCATTTCTTGGAGAATGTGACGCTCAAGTTGTTGTATTAGTGTGTGACAACAACCGCGTCAACCAGCGTTTTTCCCAACCTTATTACATCACCAGATCCAGACTGTCCATGGATTGCCAACAGCCCTGCAGTTCCTACATGACCTCTAGTTTTAATTTTTGATCCAGTGCATATTTTTTTAAAACATCCATAACAGCTAGATTACAGAAAAGTCTCAGAGGATTTGTTTCCACCAAGAGGGATCAGTTTTAACAGCTCAGTGGTCAGATTTAACACAACTCTACCAACATGAGTCAACCCTGCTATTAAAACTCTCCTCTCTCACTAAATCTGCTGTTCATCCCAAGAACATAGAAATGCAGAAAGTTTGTTTAGCCTTACAGACATTTTCTGAAAAGACCAGTGCTGCCCTCAAGACTTCAGCTATATGCACTATGTCATGTCATCAGACAGCTGCTTTCATAGATGAAGTTCTCCGTCTGTGGAAGGTTTTCAATTGTAAATCACCACTCCAATGCATCCACCAGCATCAGCGAGACCCCGATAGAGCTGCAGTGGATTCAACAATGCAAGGTGCTCACCAAATTGAAACCCTTCTTGCATGGGCAGAGAGGGCAAAAGATATGGAGCCGAGCAGCAATCCACGCAAGTCCACTCTCACGCCCCAATTGCTCAGCCGCGAAGTCGTTGGTAGGGAGGCTTAGACTTTACCGCGTCCAACATACGCGGTAGTCCTAGCGTGAATTAAGAGAAATCAGCAAGATCAAAAGCATGTAAAAGAGTATAATGAAAGAGGTAGGATCTACCAACAACGCCCGCAGACCGCCAACACAAGAAAAAATGTGCATAATATTGGGACTCGGTAGTCCAGAGAAGGTGTCGTCTCTCAACCAAAAGATAGTGGTTAGAGCCACGCCGAGCGGTTGGAAAAATGTTCTCGAGTTTTTTCGAGCAATATCTACTCACCCCTTCCCCCCTTCCCCCTTCCCCCCACCCCCCCCACCCCAATCCTTGGTCCAAGTAGATGGTCGACACCCTAGGAAACGGACGATAAAAAGGAGGCCCCGTGTGCAGATCACAACACTCTGTGCAAGTTAAAGATCCTTTAGCTGTTTACATGGCAGTCTGGGTACACACACAAACAAATTAAAATCCTTCCAAAACCCCGAGATCGCCTTAGCTGTAGGTGTGGGTAGAATCAAATCAAATCAAAACCAAAAATTGTGAAAGGCGTGGGGTGGGGTGGGATGGGGGGTTGAGGAGGAAGAAGACTCTTCAAAAGTCCTCCATGCGGATCGAACCAGCACTAAAAGAGGTGAAGATAAAGTTGGATTTCTAGTCTTTATCCCCCTGCACAAGTGCAGGCTCACCGATTTATGCATCATTTATCCCCATTCATTCAAAAGCCCTTCTTAACTCCCTAAGGAGCATATGATACAGTATATCAGCCTGTTCGGCGTTCCGTATTTAACAATCTGTCAAAACCCTTCTCTACCTATAGCTGGGTACTCTATCACACATGAGGCAAGTGAGAAAAGTAAGGCGAAGTACCTTTCTTAAGGGAACAACGTTCTGGATGTTTTTCAAAAACACCACTGCCAAATGTCGTTAAGAAGCAGTGTCGTCGTGATTACAAACTCACAACACTATGGTTAGAACCAGTCTCGTCGTGATTACAAACTTACAACACTACGGTTGAAAGCAGTGTCGTCGTGATTACAAACTCACAACACTACGGTTAGAACCAGTGTCGTCGTGATTACAAACTCACAACACTACGGATAGAACAGTGTCGTCGTGATTACAAACTCACAACACTACGGTTAGAAGCAGTGTCGTCGTGATTACAAACTCACACGACTACGGTTAGAAGCAGTGTCGTCGTGATTACAAACTCACAACACTACGGTTAGAAGCAGTGTCGTCGTGATTACAAACTTACAACACTACGGTTAGAACCAGTGTCGTGATTACAAACTCACACCACTACGGTTTCGCTACAACGTCTCAACTGCTTATTAGTTCTCATTATTAACAATTTGAGAGGGTTGGGTGCAAATGCACCCGAATAGAAATTGTTTAAATCCATAAGATGGATCATGTCCATCAAATCTGGGATCTCACCACTGAAGGGCTCAAGAGGAAACAGATGTAGGACATGGAAAACACAGAAAAGGCTACAGATCTCACCACGAATCAAGAGGAGACATGTAGGACATGGAAAACACAGAAAAGGCTACAGATCTCACCACGAATCAAGATGAGATAGATAGGACATGGAAAAACACAGGGCTACAGATCGTCCACTCAAAATCATTTTGTTCAGTCATGATAATAAATGGTAGCCAAAATTGGGTCAACGTTTGTTACAAGTTTCACTGGCATTGTGTTCCAACTTCAGATTAACCAGATTGACTTTTTCCAGCTGAGAACTTAAGAGCCTTTTGTTTTCTTTCAAAATGTGTCACATTACATGAAGTCATCGAAAGCATGTGAAAGCTGATAGCTCCAAGAGAACCCTTGGCAGTGAAGTGCGAGTTCAAAATGCGTCAATTATTTGTACAACCAGTGCTCACTAGTTGATGACTTTAAAATTGAAACAAAAAACATTACCTGTCTGTCAGGTGGGCCAGCTTCGGATAGGTGAGGCTCATTTTCTCCATCTTTCTACGAAAAAAAAACAACAAACAATAACAGCATAATAACAAGTGAATAACATTTAGCATCAATAAATGATAATTTTAAAAAAAGTATTTGGACAACCACAAAGCAGAATATATGAGTTACTTTCACGTGGTATAACAATATGTTTCTCTGCCATTCCAACTTAGTGAGACGAATAGAAAAAATTAATTTGATAGAGAAAAAACAACAATTATAAACATAACATATGATTGAAATGATGAAGAATGTAATGTATTCGAGTCGTGATTGTCAGTGGGATGACATAACAGATTGTGTAATTAAAGTATTGTTGACACTATTAATTATTCACACTAGACACTGTCGTGTCAACCAGGTAGCTGTCATCAACCCTATTAGCATTAATTGAAGGGGTCCTTTCAATACAGTGCCTATGTCCATTTTCGTGAAAAACGGAACAAAGAGATACTCCTTTGAAATGAAAGGAAATCATGCTTCCTGAAAAGTGTAAAAATGATATTCTGAAAATACAATACGTTTACGACCGTTTGAAACTAGGAATTCCCGAAGCCAATAGTGTCAAAATCCATGGTTTTTTGGCATTTTTCTCTCTAAGTGACATAATTGTGAACTAGATACACTTATGATATGATCCCTTCAATCGCAAAGAAGACATCATATCAAGTAACTGTAAAATATGAAAGGGGAAAAACATTCCTTCAATGCCCTTATGGCTCATATACCTAGCTGGAGCTTATCTCAGTTTCTATAGCGAAAAATGAAACAGTAAGTTGATGATAATCAGCTCCTGAATCGAACGCTAGTCTGTCGCAGACGTATAAATACTCCAAGCTTATGCTTGTACTTATTTGTACCTGGGTCAAACGAGGCAAATGTGTATGTGTGTGTGTGTGTGTGTGTGTGTGTGTATGTATGTGTGTGTATGTGTGTGTGTGTGTGTGTGTGTGTATGTGTGTAGGAAGTCACTCAACGTTGGCCTGATATTGTTGGGAATCAAACACAGTACCTCATGATCATAAGCGCGACAATCTAACCATATGCAAATAGATAATTGAACGAATGAAAAATAAATGAATACAGACATGAATAAATAATACCGGAAATAAATAATGAAAACAATTAAGTTTACCCAAAATAAATACGCAAATGAACAGGCACATGAATAAATAATGTATGAATATGTGAATGAATAAAGAGATACGTAGGTAAATAAATGGATATGTAAACAAAAACAAATCGATACGTAACCAAATAGATGGAAATGGAGATAAATAAATGGATATGTAAATGAATAGATGGATATGTAAAGTAAATAAATGGATGTGTCAATAAATAGATGGATAATAATATGTAAAGAAATAGCTGGATATGTAAATACATAGATGGATATGGAAATCAAATAATGGATATATAAATAAATGGATGGATACTTAAATGGCTAGATGGATCTGTAAATACATAGATGAATATGTAAATGAATAGATGGATATGTAAATGAATATATGAATATGTTAATAAACAAATTGACAAGTGAATGAATAAATGGATATGTAATTATATATATGGATATGTAAATGAATAGGTGGATATCTAAATGAATATATGGATATGTAAATGAATAATATATAGATATGTAAATGAATAGATGGATACGTAAATAAACAAATTGATATGTAAATGGATAATATATGGATATGTAACTAAATAAAGTAGGGATATGTGAGTAATTAGAAGGCCCTATAAAGAAATAAATATTATGGAAATAAGCAGATGATTATGTAAATAAATAGATGCATGTATGAGCAAAAAGATGGATAATATGTAACATATTTGTAGAGTACTTAATGAATAAAATACTCAAAACTAGAGAACATCTAGATAAAGAACAGAACAAAATCATGCATTTAGCCGAAGATAGTTTGGATAATTTTACTGGGCCCTATTTTAGTTCAGTTGAAGAAGTGTCAGTTGAAGAAGTGTCAGTTGAAGAAGTGTCAGTTGAAGAAGTGTCAGTTGAAGAAGTGTCAGTTGAAGAAGTGTCATTTGAAGAAGTGTCAGTTGAAGAAATGTCATTTGAAGAAATGTCAGTTGAAGAAATGTCATTTGAAGTGTCAGTTGAAGAAGTGTCAGTTGAAGAAGTGTCAGTTGAAGAAGTGTCAGTTGAAAAAGTGTCACTTGAAGAAATGTCAGTTGAAGAAATGTCAGTTGAACAAGTGTCAGTTGAAGAACTGTCAGTTGAACAAGTGTCAGTTGAAGAAATGTCAGTTGAAGAAGTGTCAGTTGAAGAAATGTTAGTTGAAGAAGTGTCAGTTGAAGAAGTGTCAGTTGAAGAAGTGTCAGTTGAAGAAATGTCAGTTGAAGAAGTGTCAGTTGAAGAGGTGTCAGTTGAAGAAATGTTATTTGAAGAAGTGTCAGTTGAAGAAGTGTCAGTTGAAGAAGTGTCAGTTGAAGAAGTGTCAGTTGAAGAAGTGTCAGTTGAAGAAATGTCAGTTGAAGAAGTGTCATTTGAAGAAATTAAGAGAATCTCTTTGAAGAAGTGTCAGTTGAAGAAATGTCAGTTGAAAGAAGTGTCAGTTGAAGAAATGTCAATTGAAAAGTGTCCAGTTGAAGAAGTGTCAGTTGAAGAAGTGTCAGTTAAACCACTTCTTAGGAAGCAATCAGTTGAATTAGTGTCAGTTGAACAAGTGTTCAGTTGAAGAAGTGTCAGTTGAAGAGTGTCAGTTGAAGAAGTGTCAGTTGAAAAATGTCATTTGAAGAAGTGTCAGTTGAAGCAAAACTTATTTGAAGAAGTGTCAGTTGAAGAAGTGTCAGTTGAAGAAGTGTCAGTATAAGAAGTGTCAGTTGAAGAAGTGTCAGTTGAAGAAGTGTCAGTTGAAGAAGTGTCAGTTGAAGAAGTGTCCAGTTGAAGAAGTGTCAGTTGAAGAAGTGTCAGTTGAAGAAGTGTCAGTTGAAGAAATGTCATTTGAAGAAGTGTCAGTTGAAGAAATGTTATTTGAAGAAGTGTCAGTTGAAGAAGTGTCAGTTGAAGAAGTGTCAGTTGAACAAGTGTCAGTTGAAAGTGTCAGTTGAAGAAGTGTCAGTTGAAGAAATGTCAGTTGAAGAAGTGTCAGTTGAAGAAGTGTCAGTTGAAGAAGTGTCAGTTGAAGAAATATCAGTTGAAAGAAGTGTCAGTTGAAGAAGTGTCAGTTGAAGAAGTGTCAGTTGAAGAAGTGTCAGTTGAAGAAATGTCAGTTGAAGAAGTGTCAGTTGAAGAAGTGTCAGTTGAAGAAGTGTCAGTTGAAGAAATTAAGAGAATCTCTTTGTTTTCCTTTCCTAAATGTTGCGTCCTTTGCCCTGTTACAAAAACAACTCTTTTGAAAGAAAGAATTGATGTTCTTGCGGACATAATAACAAGAATAATAAACACGTCTCTAGGACTAGGTGTAGTACCTAACTGTATACAAATGGATAATGTTAAACCACTTCTTAGGAAGCACAACTGTGATCTAAGAATTACTGTCCAGTATTAAACATTCCGTTCATTTCCAAGGTTTTATGAGAGAGTGGTCATGAATCAATGTATTGATCATTAAACAATGTAATAAGTATTGTTGAACCTTACTAATCTGCATATCATTGAAAACTATAAAACAGAAAGTGCCATATCAAACTAATAAATGACATACTTATATCAGTCGATAAGGGCAATCATATCTATGATCATGTGTTAGACTTGTTATTACATGTTTGATATCAATTGACCATTCGATTCTCTTAAAGCAGGACACTCGAATAAAGATTTGGAATCAGACGCATTGTGTTCTCCTGTTTCCACAAAAAAAATATCTATGAAATGAATAATAAATGAGTACTCACAAGATAAACACAGTTCGTCATTCATCTTACCTGACTTGAGCTCATCCAAACAGAGCAGACATCTGGTCTGAAATGTCTGCAATAATCTCTGCTCCTCTTCAATGGCCGAGTTATCCCAACACTAATCTTTATGCTTCTTTATATTGAAAGCCTTTTCTCAAATTTCGACCATGAAATAATATTACAATGTCAACTCTAATTATCTGTCAATGCTGTGTGTGTGTGTGTGTGTGTGTGTGTGTGTGTGTGTGTGTTCATGACGTCCATCGGTCTAGTTATCTTTTTAAATCAGTCTTTAGATAACAAACGAGCCATGATTCAAGAGCTGTCATGGAAGCTTTCAAAATTACCAGCATTGTCATTCAGATTGTAATTAATGTTTGGGCGTGCGGAGCCAGTTACTGGGAACGTATGACATGAGCGTCTGTGTCGATCATATCAAACATTGCAGTTTTTTTTAAAGCAATATCAAACATTGCAGTTTTCTTGTCTAAAATGTTTAGAATGGATTCTCCTCCAACATTAGACATCTGTTTCATATTTTTATGTGTATCATATCAAACTGAGCAATTTATGTATCATATCAAACATGGCATTTATATGTATCATTAAACATTGCACTGTAATTATCATGGACATTTCTTTTATGTGTTTTATCATTCATCAAACATATCATTTATTGAATCATATCAAACATAACAGTTATTGAATATTGCATATAAAACATTGCATTGAATTATGTGTATCATATCAAAACATAGCAGTTATGTGTATCATATCAAACATAGCAGTTATGTGTATCATATCAAACATTGCAGTTATGTGTATCATATCAAACATAACAGTTATGTGTATCATATCAAACATAGCAGTGTATGTTATATGTATCATATCAAACATAGCAGTTATGTGTATCATATCAAACATGGCATTTATGTGTATCATATCAAACATAGCAGTTATGTGTATCATATCAAACATAGCAGTTATGTGTATCATATCAAACAGAGCAGTTATGTGTATCATATCAAACAGAGCAGTTAACAGAGCAGTTATGTGTATCATATCAAACATAGCAGTTATGTGTATCATATCAAACATAGCAGTTATCATGTATCATATCAAACAGAGCAGTTATGTGTATCATATCAAACAGAGCAGTTATATGTATCATATCAAACAGAGCAGTTATGTGTATCATATCAAAACGAGCAGTTATGTGTATCATATCAAACAGAGCAGTTATGTGTATCATATCAAACAGAGCAGTTATGTGTATCATATCAAACATTGCAGTTATGTCTATCATATCAAACAGAGCAGTTATGTGTATCATATCAAACATAGCAGTTATGTGTATCATATCAAACATAACAGTTATGTATCATATCAAACAGAGCAGTATAAAACATAGCAGTTATGTGTATCATATCAAAACATGGCATTTATGTGTATCATATCAAACATAGCAGTTATGTGTATCATATCAAACATAACAGTTATGTGTATCATATCAAACATAGCAGTTATGTGTATCATATCAAACAGAGTTAGTTATGTGTATCATATCAAACATAGCAGTTATGTGTATCATATCAAACAGAGCAGTTATGTGTATCATATTAAACAGAGCAGTTATGTATTATACCAAACAGAGCAGTTATGTGTATCATATCAAACAGAGCAGTTATGTGTATATATCAAACAGAGCAGTTATGTGTATATATCAAACAGAGCAGTTATGTGTATCATATCAAACATAGCAGTTATGTGTATCATATCAAACAGAGCAGTTAGCATATCAAACATAGCAGTTATGTCATATCAAACAGAGCAGTTATGTGTGTATCATATCAAACATAGCAGTTATGTGTATCATATTAAACAGAGCAGTTATGTGTGTCATATCAAACAGAGCAGTTATGTGTATCATATCAAACAGAGCAGTTATGTGTATCATATCAAACAGAGCAGTTATGTGTATCATATCAAACAGAGCAGTTATGTGTATCATATCAGAGCAGTTATGTGTATCATATCAAAATAACAATTATGCAGTTATGTGTATCATATCAAACAGAGCAGTTATGTGTATCATATCAAACATAACAGTTATAGTATATCATATTAAACAGGTAACATATCAAACATAGCAGTTATGTGTATCATATTAAACAGAGCAGTTATGTGTATCATATCAAACAGAGCAGTTATGTGTATCATACCAAACATAACAGTTATGTTATGTGTATCCATAACAGTTATGTGTATCATATCAAAATAGGAGTTATGTGTATTATATCAAACAGAGCAGTTATGTATATCATACCAAACAGAGCTATCATACCAAACAGAGCAGAGCAGTTATGTGTGTCATATCAAAATAGAGCAGTTATGTGTATTATATCAAACAGAGCAGTTATGTGTATCATATAAAACAGAGCAGTTATGTGTATCATATCAAACAGAGCAGTTATGTCATATCAAACAGAGCAGTTATGTATCATATAAAACAGAGCAGTTATGTATTATATCAAACAGAGCAGATATGTTATCATATCAAACTTATGTGTATCATATATCAAACATAGTAGATGGTATCATATCAAACATAGCAGTTATGTCTATCATATCAAACATAGCATTTATGTGTATCATATCAAACATCAGTTATGTGTATCATATCAAAAATAGCAGTTTGTGTATCATATCAAACATAGCAGTTATCATATCAAACAGTCATACCAAACATAGCAGTTATGTGTATCATATCACTATAGTTGATCACAAACCAAGAATAAGTCGTGTTCTTAAAATACGTATTTCACGTTGTACTATCTGTTATCATTCTTTTAGATGGCATGTGAATATGTAACAAAGGCCTTTAACTGTAATTTTGGCACAAAATAGACGTCCGTCTAGACCACAAAACAGTTATGTCCCTTGAGATGCCAGCGCTGCTATAAGATTACCTTAATTATCAGTGGCCGTAGCCCAAGAGGCCGTCACCTAAGAGGCCATTCTGCCTAAGAGCTCGTCGCCTAAGAGGCCACTCCGCCTAAGAGGTTGTCGCCTAAGAGGCCAGTCCGCCTAAGAGGTCATCGCCCCAGTCCGCCAAGAGGTCGTCGCCTAAGAGGTTGTCGCCTAAGAGGTCATCGCTTAAGAAGCCAGTCCGCCTAAGAGGTCGTCGCTTAAGAGGTCGTCGCCTAAGAGGTCGTCGTCTAAGAGGTCGTCGCTTAAGAGGTTGTCGCCTAAGAGGCCAGTCCACCTAAGAGGCCGTCGCCTAAGAGGCCGTCGTCTAATAGGTTGTCGCCTAAGAGGCCAGTCTACCTAAGAGATCGTCGCCTAAGAGGCCAGTCCGCCTAAGAGGTCATCGCTTAAGAGGCCATTCCGTCTAATGGGTCGTCGCCTAAGAGGTCATCGCCTAAGAGGTCGTCGCCTAAGAGGTCGTCGCCTAAGAGGTTGTCGTCTAAGATGTCGTCGCCTAAGAGGTTGTCGCCTAAGAGGCCAGTCCACCTAAGAGGCTGTCGCCTAAGAGGTTGTCGTCTAAGAGACCAGTCCACTTAAGAGATCGTCGCCTAAGAGGTTGTCGTCTAAGAGGTCATCGCCTAAGAGGTCGTCGCCCAAGAGGTCGTCGCCTAAGAGGTCGTCGCCTAAAAGGCCAGTCCGTCTAAGAGGTCGTCGCCTAAGAGGTCGTCGCCTAAGAGGTCGACCCGCCTAAGAGGCCGCCTTTGCTGTGTAACATATTTTTCTCTTTAACCATCATGTCTAAGACGCCGCCTTTGCTGTGTAACATATTTTCATCTTTAATCATCATGTCTAAGACGCCGCCTTTGCTGTGTAACATATTTTCCATCTTTAATCATCATGTCTAAGAGGCCGCCTTTGCTGTGTAACATATTTTTCATCTTTAATCATCATGTCTAAGAGGCCGCCTTTGCTGTGTGACATATTTTCCTCTTTAACCATCATGTCTAAGACGCCTTTGCTGTGTAACATATTTTCATCTTTAATCATCATGTCTAAGACGCCGCTTTGCTGTGTAACATATTTTCCTCTTTAATCATCATGTCTAAGACGCCGCCTTTGCTGTGTAACATATTTTCATCTTTAATCATCATGTCTAAGACGCCGCCTTTGATGTGTAACATATTTTCATCTTTAATCATCATGTCTAAGACGCCGCCTTTGCTGTGTAACATATTTTTCCTCTTTAATCATCATGTCTAAGAGGCCGCCTTTGATGTGTAACATATTTTCATCTTTAATCATCATGTCTAAGAGGCCGCCTTTATGTAACATATTTTTCCTCTTTAATCATCATGTCTAAGAGGCCGCCTTGCTGTAACATATTTTTCCTCTTTAATCATCATGTCTAAGACGCCGCCTTTGATGTGTAACAAATTTTTCCTCTTTAATCACCATGTCTAAGAGGCCGTCTTTCAGCTGTGTAACATATTTTTCCTCTTTAATCATCATGTCTAAGAGGCCACCTTTGCTGTGTAACATATTTTTATCTTTAATCATCATGTCTAAGACGCCGCCTTTGCTGTGTAACATATTTTTCTCTTTAATCATCATGTCTAAGAGGCCGCCTTTGCTGTGTTCCTAATCATCATGTCAAGACGCTAATCCTGGCGTCATGACACCTAGCAGATATAGGAAACGATTGGTATATTGCAGAACATTCAGTCAAGATAAGAGAACGTTTTTTTTTACTTTACCTCGGAATGCCAAAATTAATAGTCCTAAAGTCCATGTAATAAAACGAAATGGGAACAAGATTGCAATACCGCATTTATCTCTGGCCAAAACAAGTCATTGTAATGGGCCTAGAAGATAATAGTTCCTAGTTAGTGTCATTCCTTTGATCCTGGCGTCAGACACCTTGCAGATATAGGAAACGATTGGTATATTGCTCATCATTGAGACACCTTGTCCGGATTACAGTACCGTCACTGGGACACCTAGTCCAGATTACAGGTACCGTCATTGGGACACCTTGTCCAGACTACAGGTACCGTCATTGGGACACTTTGGCCAGATTACAAGTACCGTCATTGGGACACCTTGGATTCAGATCATTGGGACACTTTGGCCAGATTACAGGTACCGTCATTGGGACACTGGATTATAGATTTGGGACACCTTGTCCAGATTACAGGTACCGATTAAAGGTCCAGATTACTGTCATTGGGACACCTTGGTCAAATTATAGATACCCTTCCTGGGACACCTTGTCCGGATTCTGTCATTGGGACACCTTGTCCGGATTAAAGGTACCGTTTCTGGGACACCTTGTCCGGGTTACAGGTATCGTCATTGGGACACCTTGTCCAGATTACAGGTACCGTCATTGGGACACCTTGTCCAGATTACAGGTACGGTTATTGAGACACCTTGGTCAGATTACAGGTACGGTCATTGAGACACTTGGCCAGATTACATGTGCCGTCATTGGGACACCTTGTTCAGATTACAGGTACCGTCATTGGGACACCTTGTCCAGATTACACGTACCGTCATTGGGACACCATGTCCAGATTACAGTCATCATCATTGGGACACCTTGTCAAGATTACAGGTACCGTCATTGGAACACCATGTCCAGATTACAGGTACCGTCGTTGGGACACCTTGACCAGATTAAAGGTACTGCCATTCGGACACCTTGACCAAATTACAGGTACCGTCATTGCGACACCTTGACCAGATTACAGGTACCGTCATTGGGACACCTTGGCTAGATTACAGGTACCGTCATTGGGACACCTTATCCAGATTACAGGTACCGTCATTGGGACACCTTGTCCAGATTACACGTACCGTCATTGGGACACCATGTCCAGATTACAGTCATCATCATTGGGACACCTTGTCAAGATTACAGGTACCGTCATTGGGACACCATGTCCAGATTACAGGTACCGTCGTTGGGACACCTTGACCAGATTAAAGGTACCGCCATTGGGACACTTTGACCAAATTACAGGTACCGTCATTGGGACACCTTGACCAGATTACAGGTACTTGGGACACCTTGGCCAGATTACACCGTCATTGGGACACCTTGTCCGGATTACAGGTACCGTCATTGTGGCACCCTTTTCCGGATTACCGGTACCGTCATTGGGACACCTTGGCCAGATTACAGGTACCGTCATTGGGACACATTTTCCGGATTACAGGTACCACCGCTATAACCGATGCGAAGTAGAAGCATATTTTCATTGATAAAGAATTGATGATAGTTTGGATTAAAATTACTGACTGAAGGCCTTATCGGTTGATGCCACGAGTAGCTGGTGTTGTACCCAGTATAAACAGAGAAGATGAATACATGTAACACTTTTAGAAACGTGCACTGCTTCATTCTTCCTTATCTTGACTAGTATATGTACCAGCGATTGCGTTGCCTCCCTTCTTAAGTGACATTCGTTCAACACAATGACTGTAGTAAGGTTCCTTCAAGACCATTATGGCCCATAAAACATGAACTTGTACCGATTTCTATAGTAAAAAGCTGATTGGGTGATAATAATCACCTCTTGGACAGGGCACTAATCTGACGCAGACATTACTGTCAACTTTTCCTTTTTCATGAGCACATTATATTTATATCCTTTTTCTAACTTATGCTAAGGGTGTTGGAAAAAGAAAATGTTGCAGACTCTGAGCTTTTCATTCCTAATCGCTAAGTAATACTCAAAGGAGATTTTTTTTTTCTGATAAATCTTTTGCTTTTGTTCTCTTCTTTTCATGTTTTTTTTGGGGTTTTTTTTTGCTGATTGATTTGATTTTTACCCACATCCACGACAAAGGTGATCTCGGGTTTTTTGGGGGTTTTTTTTTTTTGGGGGGGGGAGTTTTTTTAATATTCTGTCCGGGCCGGTCTGTACACAGCCAAATAATCTTTAACGTTCACATGGTGTTGTGATCTGCACACGGGACCTCATTTTTATCGTCCGTATCGACGGGACTAGGTATCGATTCCCTTGCCTGGTCCAAGGGGAGTGGAGGGGGTGGGGGAAGGGGTAGATTTCACTCGAAAAAACTCATGAAAATTGTTCAAGCGCTGGTGGGTCTTGAACCAACGACCTTTGAGTTGAGTCGTGGACTACCGAATTCCCCTCTTGTGACACCTGGCCTCTCCACTACCGAATTCCCTTTGTGACACCTTTCCTCTCGAATTCCCCCTTGTGACACCTTGCCTTGGACTACCGTATTCTCTTGTGACTTTCTGGCGAATGTGACACCTTGCCTAGACTCGAATTCTCCTTGTGACACATTGCCCCTTCTGGACACCTTGCCTTTGACTAGAATTCTCCCTTGTGATACCATGCCTCCTGGACACATTGCCCTTGGACTAGCGAATTCTCCTCTTCCTTTGGACTACCGACTGGCGAATTCTTTTGTGACACTTTGGACTAGACTGGCGAATTCGTCTTCTGACACCTTGCCTCTGGACTGGCGAATTCCCCTTTTGAATTCTCCTGGCTTGTGAGACAATTCTTTGCACTTGCCTGGACGGAATTGCCCTCTTGTGACACTTTGTGAATTCTTCTGTGACACCTTGCCTCTGGACTGAATTCCCTCTTGTGACACCTTGCCTCTGGACTGCTGAATTCTCTTGGACATTGCTTGGATGTGACACCTTGCCTTTGGACTGGCGAATGTAAATTCTCTCTTGTGACACCTTGCCTTTGGACTGCTGAATTCTCCTCTTGTGACACCTTGCCTCTGGACTGCCGAATTCTCCACCTCTTGGACTGCAATTCTCCTCTTGCACATCTGGAATGGATTCCTCTCTTGTGACACCTTGCCTTTGGAACTGAATTCCCCTCTTGTGACACCTTGCCTCTGGACTGCTGAATTCTCCCTCTTGTGACACCTTGCCTCTGGACTGCTGAATTCCCTCTTGTGACACCTTGCCTCTGGACTGCTGAATTCTCCTCTTGACACTTGCCTCTAGTTTTTTTCCTCTTGTGACACCTTGCCTCTGGAACTTCTTCTCTTTTGCATGGCACATGGAATCCGACCGTAGGAACATTTCTTTCTTTCTGCTCATAACTTCTTGTCTTTCTTCCTCATTGACCTATTTTTTCCTGACACCTTTTTTGGAACTTGCAGGAATCAACACAATTTTAAATGTAGTCCTTTTGCAGGTATTGGCTTTCCTTTAGAGTTGATATAACGTTTGCCCTCTTGGCATGCTTTGCGTCTTGTGTTCATCATCCATTCACTTTCTTCGTTATGTCTCTTTAAGCGGCGTAAATTAAAAAGTGGGTCAAATTATATCGTCAGTATAGGCTTAGATCTACATTTAGAGTTGAGACGGAATTAATATGTCCACAATCGTTTACCTTGAACAACATATCCCCATACCATGGTGGCGCAAGTGTGGGGGAAGGCCCTCAGGGAAGGGATTGTGGATAGAGTTCTTCCGTCTCACCTCTAAATGTAGATCTAAGCCGATACCGACAACGAATTCAAATTTGACCCACTTTAATTTACGCCGCTAAAACGTAAAATTACCCTCTTTTTTATTATTTTCCTATGTCGACTTTTTCAATGTTGTGTTTTAGAAGGAAACAAACTTAAGAGAGGAAATTCCTCCTCAGAACTGTCAGCTGTCGAGCCACACTCTGAAAAAGCTTTCAGACAGGATGTCAAATGCATGTACATCTGTTGTAGTCATTTTCCACACGTTGAGCTCGCCTGCAAGACGGCATGTTGTTTGCAGTGTATAGCTCTCCTTCTCCACTCTTTCCATAAAAAAAAACCCCAAAAAACGTAACTTCTCTCATTGGTTCAATACATTCTTTCAGATAACATGCTTGTATAACGCAGATATAATCTTTAAAGGTTACAATGCAGCTCGAATCCTTTTAATACTCTCAAAATGCTTGTTGTACAGAGCACTGTAGCATCTTTTTAATATGTCATTATGGAGAAACCAGAGCTCGAAGGCCAAAAGTATATTTTTGTAAGCGTTCTTTACTGTAGAAAGAATATTTTTACTATGTGAACTCTAGCTTTACCACAATTGCAGATACAATCGTTTTAATGTCATGCCGCGTTTCTTATACATTGCATTTCATCCTTCATCTTCCTCTCCTGTCTTAAGTCTGAGCTCTAGGTCTAAAAGGTCTTATCTGTATCTGTATACTTTGTAGTTGTAGAATCCCTGTTGGGTTTTAATACAACAGTAGTGTGAGGTAGTCAGCCTGGTTACTTATTTAGTTTTAGTGTTTTAGTCTTCTTGTTGGCTGAATATTGCTGTTTTGAAACTGTCGACTGTTAGTTTGCGTACCATGTCTTCGTTTAAGTTGTTCCAGTCTACGGCGCTTTGTACAAAAACGAGTTTTTATATTGTTCTGTTTTGGCGTGAGGTAACTTTAACTGCTCTTGAGTTGGTCCTAGATTGCCTTTTGATGATATTTGTTGATATATAATTATTGTCAAATTTCTTTGGTTTCACGAGTGGTTTCACATAGACGAAACTACTAGAAAGTTGGAAATTAATAAGCCGACGGCTATTAAAGGTAAATATTAAACCAGAAGGAAGAGAAATTAAATTATTAAAAGCTGATGAACCAAACAAAGATGCCACCAAAGAAGAAAAAGATATCTTCGAAAATGATTTACAAATAGCTGCAGAGAATTTCAAACCCAAAGAAAAGTAATGGTTTTAGGAGATTTAAACGCTAGAGTAGGCAACAATGTAGAAACCTCAGGAGGAGAGACAACAACTTTTCCAAATGGAGAGAGACTAATAGATTTTTGCCTAAAGAATAACATGAAAACAGCCAACACCTTTGTTCCTCATTAAAGATATACAAATATACAAGAGTAAATGAAGACAGATTTGAAAAGCCAATCATAGACTACATCATAGTTAGCAGCTCCTTTTTAAGTACAATGGATGCAAGAGTAAACAGAGGAGCTGAAATATTTCATGATCATCATCTAGTGATTGCCAAAATGAGATTACTGACTGATGAAAACAAGCAGAAAAGGAAAGAGGAGAAAGCTACTCAACTCAAAATAGAAGAACTAAATAAACCAGTAGTAAAACAGATTTACCCATGCAGTATAAAAAAAAGCTTTATCAGTGAAAGGCAGATGGATCTGAATGAAAGCACAATAGACGAAAAGTGGCAAATGTATAAAGAAACACTCCTCAGTTGTACTGAAGAGGTCTGTGGTAGGAAACAAATTAAAGGAGGTAGGAAAAGAACAGCACGGTGGAATGAGAATGTCAAGACTAAGATCAAAGAAAAGAAGGATGCCTGGAAGAAATACTTGCAAACAAAGAGGTCAGAGGATAGGATAGATCACGTGAATAAAAGAGTTATCGCTAAAGAGAAAGTGAAGAAAGCAAAACAGAA
>JAXRKP010002677.1:27500-40429 GCA_037039925.1 Doris montereyensis | reverse complement strand
TCTCTCTCTCCCTTTCTCTCATATTTGTTCCCTCTCTCTCTCTCTTTCTCTCTCATATTTGTTCCCTTTCTCTCTCTCTCTTTCTCTCTCTCCTTCTGTCGCTTTCTCTCTCTGTCTCTGTCACACACACACACGCTACACACGCACAGCTACACATGCTTAAAGTGTGAATGGGTCTGTCTGCCCCAATCTCTGTCTCTCTCTATCTATGTTTGTCTGTCTCTCTCTATCTCTGTCTGCCTATCTGTCTCTCTCTCTCATTTGTTTTAGCTCTCTCTCTCTCTCTCTCTCTCTCTCCTTCTGTTGCTTTCTCTCTGTGTCGCTCTGTCTCTCTCTCTCTCTGTCTGTCTGTCTCTCTCTCTCATTTGTTTTAGCTCTCTTTCTCTCTCTCTCTCTCTCTCTCTCTCTCTCTCTCTCTCTCTCTCTCTCTCTCTCTCTCTCTCTCTCTCTCTCTCTCTCTCTCTCTCACACACACACACACATGCTACACACGCACAGCTACACATGCTTAATGTGTGAATGGGTCTGTCTGCCCCAATCTCTCTCTCCCTATCTCTGTCTGTGTTTGTCTGTCTCTCTCTGTCTCTGTCTGTCTGCCTATCTGTCTGTCTGTCTCTCTCTGTCTCTCTCTCTCTCTCATTTGTTTTAGCTCTCTTTTTCTCACATACACAAGCATATCTACACACGCTTACTATTGCTTAATGTGTGAATGGGTCCGTCTGCCCCAATCTCTGTCTCTGTCCTTCTCTGTCTGTCTGTCAGAGTAACAGTGAAACAAAGAGATCGAGAGACGTAGACGTAGCAATACATTCAGATGCTCTCTCGATATTTAATTTAGATAAATAGAGTTGATAAAGATAAATACGAACCATGTCTTTGTGACGCAGCAACACTATGAAGATAGAAACCACCACTGACAGGACAAGAGCCAACCAGCAGACAGAACAGGTAGATGGTGACGGCAGGCACGAGTCGGAAGATTGCGTGGCATCATGGTGCTGATCAGACTCAGGAACAGAGCAAGGGCCAAAAGTACGGTTATACCTGAGGCAGAAAAAGAACAGAGCAAGGGCCAAAAGTATGGTTATACCTGAGGCAGAAAAGGAACAATTAAGGGCCAAAAGTACGGTTATACCTGTGGCAGAAAGGAACAAATAAGGGCCAAAAGTACGGTTATACCTGAGGCAGAAAAGGAACAATTAAGGGCCAAAAAGTACGGTTATACCTGAGGCAGAAAAGGAACAATTAAGAGGCAATAAGCACAGTTATACCTGAGGCAGAAAAGGAACAGAGCAAGGGCAATAAGCAATGGTAATACCAGGGGCTGAAAAGGAACAAAGCAAGGGCCATATGTACGGTTATACCTGAGGCAGAAAAGGAACAAAGCAAGGGCAATAAGTACGGTTATACCTAAGGCAGAAAAGGAACAAAGCAAGGACCACATGTACGGTTATACCTGAGGCAGAAAAGGAACAAAGCAAGGGGCGATAAGTACAGTTATACCTTAGGCAGAGAAGGAACAAAGCAAGGGCAATAAGTACGGTTATACCTAAGGCAGAAAAGGAACAAAGCAAGGACCACATGTACGGTTATACCTGAGGCAGAAAAGGAACAAAGCAAGGGCGATAAGTACAGTTATACCTTAGGCAGAGAAGGAACAAAGCACGGGCGATAAGTACAGTTATACCTTAGGCAGAGAAGGAACAAAGCAAGAAGATAAGTACAGTTATACCTTAGGCAGAAAAGGAACAAAGCAAGGGCGATAAGTACAGTTATACTTGAGGCAG
The DNA here is from genome assembly GCA_037039925.1 of Doris montereyensis. Classification (NCBI taxonomy): domain Eukaryota; kingdom Metazoa; phylum Mollusca; class Gastropoda; order Nudibranchia; family Dorididae; genus Doris; species Doris montereyensis. The sequence continues at coordinate 38,642 of JAXRKP010002677.1, read as the reverse complement.
AAAAGGAATAATCAAGGGCAATAAGTACAGTTATACCTGAGGCAGAAAAGGAACAATTAAAGGGCAATAAGTACAGTTATACCTGAGGCAGGAAAGGAACAATTAAGGGCCAAAAGTACGGTTATACCTGAGGCAGAAAGGAACAATTAAGGGCCAAAAGTACGGTTATACCTGAGGCAGAAAAGGAACAATTAAGGGCAATAAGCACAGTTATACCTGAGGCAGAAAAGGAACAGAGCAAGGGCAATAAGTGCGGTAATACCAGGGGCAGAAAAGGAACAAAGCAAGGGCCATATGTACGGTTATACCTGAGGCAGAAAAGGAACAAAGCAAGGGCAATAAGTACGGTTATACCTAAGGCAGAAAAGGAACAAAGCAAGGACCACATGTACGGTTATACCTGAGGCAGAAAAGGAACAAAGCAAAGGGCGATAACTACAGTTATACCTTAGGCAGAGAAGGAACAAAAGCAAGGGCAATAAGTACGATTATACCTAAGGCAGAAAAGGAACAAAGCAAGGACCACATGTACGGTTATACCTGAGGCAGAAAAGGAACAAAGCAAGGGCGATAAGTACAGTTATACCTTAGGCAGAAAAGGAACAAAACAAGGGCGATAAGTACAGTTATACCTTAGGCAGAGAAGGAACAAAGCAAAGGGCCGTATGTGTACGGTGGTTACAGAGGCAGAAAAGGAACAAAGCGAGACAATAAGTACAGTTATACCTGAGGCAGAAAAGGAACAAAGCAAGGGCAATAAGTACATTTATACCTGAGGCAGAAAAGGAATAATCAAGGGCAATAAGTACGGTTATACCTGAGGCAGAAAAGGAACAATCAAGGGCAATAAGTACGGTTATACCTGAGACAGAAAAGGAACAAAGCAAGGGACATAAGTACGGCTATACCTGAGGCAGAAAAGGAACAAAGCAAGGGCCGTATGTACGGTTATACCTTAGGCAGAAAAAGCACAAAAGCAAAGGTCATAAGTACGGTAATACATGAGTCAGGAAAAGGAACAGAACAAGGGCTATAAGTACGATTATACTGGAGGCAAAAAAAGGATAAAACAAAAAAACCGTTTCATACCACGTGATTGCATTTCAACCAACGTCAACAATTGTTTTAATCTTTTATGTTGCATACTGGAGGATAGTTGGGGTTTTTTAAATACCAGAGCAATCAGCTTCTGCTGAAGATAGAAAATAGCACCTGGTACCGTAATGTGCATTAGACAATAACACGATATAACATCCTCAGCCATATGCTAAAGCCCTATCGGCAGATTAGATAATATAAGCTTGATATGATATGGAAGTATCGTTGATACATTAACGTCATGGGGTCATTTCTCATGATTTAATTTTCTCTGTCAGGTCGTTGCATTTTTTACTGACTTAATATTGTAGTAAAGGCAAGATTTATATTTTGTACATAACTTGTCTTGAAATAAAGACTTTGATCATCTTTCATCAGTCTGAGAACCAATCAAATCTACTTCCATTAAGACAAAACGGACAGAAGAAGTAAAATGAGAGCTTTTGAGACAAACATGTAGAAATAGGTTTTGCTTTTTATAATAGGTTTCACCTTGAATGACTATTTCTGAAAGTAACATAATTATATTGCAATATTCCCTGTGTTTAGCTGCTAGAAATAGGGACCTTTTGACATCTCTGCTACAACAAAGCTGGCAATAGAAATAACGACAAAATCTCTACCAACAGCCTATTTAATCTATCTATCAGTAAGTGGCATCGATGGCCGAACGGTTAGGTTGTCGGACTTGGAATCACGAAGTAACGGGTTCCAATCCTAACAAAGCTAGACCTGACGTTGTTTTCCATGGGAAAGACACATATATGTAAATGGGTACAAGCACTTGTTTGGAGTAAAAACCTGCGTCAGACTTGCTTGACTGTTATCACCTGTTCTGCTTCTCACTGTAGAAACCTGCGTCAGACTTGCTTGATTGTTATCACCTGTTCTGCTTCTCACTGTAGAAACCTGCGTCAGACTTGCTTGATTGTTATCACCTGTTCTGCTTCTCACTGTAAAAAAACCGGATTAAGCTCAGGCACTCTGGGCTGTAGAGGACTTGAAAGACCTTTACTGTTTGACTTTACTTATACATGTTAGGTAGTTAGTGCGTCTCTTTGGTTGTTGCGTATTTATCTTATTGTTGTCGTGTTGTGAATTGCTTACCATAACTTATCTTCTCCCGAATCCACTGGGATAGCAAAGACAAAAATGTTGAGGAAGGACAGCAGTACGACGGGTAGAATGATGTTGACGAGGGCAAAGCTTGGTCTCCTCTGGACCTCAAGCTGGATCTGGAAGTAAATTAATAGCCTTCGCTTTACATTCCTCGATACTGTTATAATAGTGTTAAGCCACCGTCGTCATGACATCAAGATGCCATGAGTAGTAGAGGGGTCGGGCGGATCTAGATCACCTGAGTATTTTGTTCTATAACCTTTGTTAATATTTACAGGTACAAACGAATCATTTTTTTTGGGTTTTTTTGTCTTACATTTCCTTCATAAAGTTGGATAATAATCTAGATTAGGAAACAAAAACACATAGAAACAATTCACCAATATTCCCTCAAGTAATTAGAGCGTTAATAGTGGGGAAATCAGGATGTGGAAAGATTAATCTATTACTAAACTTATGATTAAAGTCAGACTTATTAGATTATGATAAGTTATTTGTTTATGTGAAGTCTTTATTTCAACCTAAGAATAAAATATTGAAATGTGCTTATGATAATAACTTAGACAAAGAAGTCATTTATGATTTATTCAATAAAAGGGGTGAAATAATAGAAGAAAACATTTCACCGTATGAATTGAAAACAAATATAAGTGAAAACAAATCCAACAAAGTGTGAATTCTTTGAAAATGGAAATGAAATAATGGATTCAAGAGAGTTAATGCTAACAGATAAAAATCTTATGATATCTGATGATACATTATTAGAGAAACAAAACACGTGTAATAACTATTATACGATGGGAAGGCATTCAAATGTTGACTATTTTTATCTTTCACAAAACTACTTTCAACTTCCAAGACAAACAAGAAGAGAAAAACAGCAACTTTATATGTTTGTAAACAAGATAGTAAAAGTTAACAACATATACCTATCAAGACCATTTTTCAGAGGATATGGATGACGACGAGTTTAGAAAGTTATGTAAAATCTGCTGGGCCGAAACTTATAACTTTTTACGTATCGATAACACATCTCAGCTCATAATGGAACATACGTACAACATAACTGAGATGTTTTCTATTTCCCAAAGCATATCTCTAAAAATGAATGATAATATTGGAAAATAAATAATTGAAAAACTAAATCAATTAGTGAACAACACGTTTCCCAAAAATAACATCAAATTATTGTTATTAAAAGATAAATCAGACTTTAATAGTCTTTAATCCACCATTACAACTTTATCCGAATAAACAAGATGCAATTGCCATGGTCCATTTCGATTCTACTATTCCTTTGCGAATATAACAACTTATAACAATATAATTGAATATATAAAGACTGACACTGGTGAAAAGAAAGTAATTAAAATTCCAGTTGGGTCGTATGCATTTCAAGGGTTAAATAAAGAAATTGACAAGCAGTTGAAAAACAATGATGATAACGACACTTTTGAAATAATTGCTAACATAAATACCTTTAAATCTATTCTACAAATTAAACCTAACTACAATATAATATTTAGCCATGATCATACTATTAAAAACAGTTTAGGATTTACTAAAGATGAGTATAAAGCAAGATATATTGTAAACATCCTAGCTATAAATAGCATTTTCATCCATATCAATATTATTAACGGGTCAATTGTAAAAGGTTTACAAGTAACTGTTATCTTTTCATTTTCACCTAGAGTTTCACCAGGGTGTACAATTATCCAGACCCCCGTCAATCCTATGCATTTGCCTGTAACATTATATAATATAAGAGATTTTAAGGTAAAGCTTACAGATCAAAATAATATTCCAGTAGATTTAAGAGGTGAATATTAAAATATTAGATTGCATTTACGTGAGAAATAAATCCTTTACTATGTATGAAAATGAATGCACACAAATTTGGAATATGGAAAACTGAAAATAAAATCGTTAATAAAATAAACATACTCGATAATGAATTAGGTCTACAAATATTAGAAAAGTTAATTCAAACTGGTGAAATAAAACAAAGAATAAAATGACAAATTAGATCGTAATGGAAAAAAAGGAACTAAGGCGGAGAATAAATACCGTTTTGAAAGACGTTAAATATATGTTAGAGAAAGAAAGTTATACTATTATTCTTAATGATACATTAGAAAAAAAGTTTTTGATAAACCTATTAATTGTGATAATTGTGAAATAGCTTTGGTTGCGTTCCAAGCTGATCGAATGCTCGATATTTCTAAAGACAATAATGTTATTGAATTTAGAATATTAATCGGAGAAGCTGGACATTTTTTAACAAAAGTGGCACGGATATAACCCCCCCCTAGATGTTATGATGTGAAAAGATTACAAGCCGCGTTTGATAATATAAAGATACCAGATAGAATAGTAGACAACCTAACGAGACGTCGTGTGCTGGTACAGGGTCCGGATGGGAACAAATAGAATGGGAACGTAGCTCCTTTCACAAAGAATATTGCGCTCTGAACTCTTAAAAGATAATACATGTTTATTACAAATGTATTTTGTTATGTAAAAAGGAAGTTTTCTCCATTCTAATTCTACGGAATACTACTTGGGTTAAGCCCTGTAAATGAATATAGGAGAGATTATAGATATGAAACATTCTCATCAGAAAATGAAGTAGATCTATCATTTAATAATCCCATAAATTTTCATGTCAACTGTATAAAAAATAAATTATGTTAATGACCAAGAATGTCCTATTATTTATTCAAATTGTCATAGAGAATGTAAAGTAAATGAGACATCGAATAAACTGATATATTTTCCAATTAAAAATCAGGTGTTATTTGCGGTCATCTCTGCTTATATTTTCTGAAGAAACTAAACGATGGTTATGACTTTGATGATATGATTTTATCATTAGTAAAATGAGTGTTAATACATTTGGATACGGAGAGTCAGAGGAATAAAACGATGATATCTCTTTTCATAGTCATCAGACTAATGTTGATGATTTAGAATATGTAAAAGGTTTTAATAGACAAGGAAAAAGAGAATGGGTTATATGGTTTGAGATTACATGGGAATGGTATATGTAAAAGAAATGAAATTAATTTACCAGATGATCTAAAATCATCTGATCAAGAAACAGTAGAAAAGAATACAAAATTGAATGTCGTGTTTCATAACAACAAATGGAAGCTAATTAAAGATAAACATGAATATGACATTATGGTCAAATTTAAAAATAATACAATTGGTTGTAAAGGGGATTCGCTGGATATATTGAGAATATATTTCAGGTAAAATGTTTGGTAACTTCGTTCCAGTTAAATAATACAAAGAATCAACAGTGTTAACAAAAAACACCACGGTGAATATTTTATTGGTGTAAATGAAAAGACAGATAATCAAACGGATGTTGAGTTTATTCCAAAGTTTAAAAATTTGTATCAACGTTCCATATTTCAGTTTATTTATGAGAAGAAAACCCAGAAAGCATTATTATAGAAGGATTAAACGTGACTATTGAAAAGTTAGATAGGCCAAAACCATTTTGGATAACTGTCGGAAAAAATAAAAATGACTTTACAACAACATCTTCTCAGAAGAAATAAAGCTTAGTGCTGGTAGTGACGTCAATGTAAATAGAATTAAAATCAATACCGGTAAGTACCTAATTAACTGAATTGCTTTTCTAAATCAAAGTTTACAAATGATGACATTGTCTCCTTTATAAACATTGAACTTTGTGACCTTTTTTTGATTTCTTGAAAATGGATACATTAAGCTCGATGAAAGCTTCATTTAAGATGAATTTATTATGAATATGGCAAACACAAACTCGATTTTGGTAATATTAATCTAAATCAAAGTGGGGAAATTAGAATATCGATTAATTATCAAGATGTCTTTCTACATATTGATGAAAATTTCTTACAAATTACAGGTGAAGTAGTTAGAAATGAGGGCAACTTTAGAAGTAATTATGAAGACAAAAGATAAAATTGCTTAAATTAATAATGCACTGATGCATTTGTTTTCTGATATAAAATATACGCTAGCAGAGAAGAAATTGAAAGTATAAATAAAACAGGAGAGACAACTACATTGATGGGTTATCTAAAGTACCCGGGAAATTTTTGAGAGGTCGAAAGAGTTAAATCAATTAAGGTATAGCGAAGTTACCACTTCAGAAAGAATGGTTTTAACGTAAGACATTATTGTATTATTGAAAAGGAAATGGAGCATTTAGTTTATCTATTTCACTTAAACTTATATTTGGTTTTGCCAAACATATAATAAAAAGTGATGTATGGATTTCACCACGAGTTATCACTATATAGAAAATCTGAAGATAAAGATGCTATTATAGGAACATTTGAAAAAGTAGGAAGACTGCAGATGGAACTCCTATTTTAGCAAACACCATGATAAAGAAAGGAAAGTTAACTTCAAAAAGATTTCATGGTTTGTTCCTCATGTTAATCAATAATTGTTCCTACTGGCGATAATTTTGAATTGAGAATGAATACTAGTACCTCTCTTGAAAAAAACCTAGATTTGTCATTATTGGCTTTCAAGAAAGTAAAATACATGATCAAGATGAATTTGGTATGTCACTGTTCTATCATGCAAATCTAAAGAATATTGCAGTAACACATGATACACGAATAAACCCTGAAGTACTATATGATATAAACTTTGAAAAAAATGATTTAACCGAATATTTAGTGAAGCTGTTGACTTCAGGAAAAAAATACTTTTGAGTTGAATTTAAATATGACACCTTGATTATGTGGATTACTCTTCAATGTACGTCGTTGAAGTAAGTAATCAATGTGATAACATCAAAGGAGTGGTTACTCGTATTACTGTACACATAAACGTTAATAAGAGTGTCAATAATTTAACCACATTTGCGATTATTGTATCAGATAGAGAAGTTCAAATAGAAAAATTACGGAAGTAAGCTGAGAGTTATTCAGTAAAATCTGCTTGATTAAAAGGGGAAAGTAGAAAAAGTAAAAGCTGTGAAAGAAGTTGGGGTTGGCTTCTATTTCATACTAATACATATCATCTACTATGCGTCTGATCTCGCCTTAGTTCTTTTTTCTGTATTAAAGTCAATGTATTTCTTTAACCATGCTGACTCTTCAAATGAAATAGTTCTGTTTACTTTTGTAACTTTAAAAACGTTTTATATACTCTTTTAAAATTGTATGATGAATAATATATTTATGTTTTATCTTTTAATGTTAAGAATAAATTTTCTTCATTACTTAATTGTCTACCTTCGTTTTCAAGTAGTTACAATTGATACTCAGAGAAAGCTCCTTTATTTACTTTCATCTTTTCAGGAGCTAATGGACATCTAATTGTTTTATATGTTGCTTCTTTAGTATATTCAAAATCACATTCAATAATACACCCTTCCTTTAAGAATATTTAAATAATAATCCTACTCTTCATCCAACTGAGAATCTCTTGTTGGAAGTTTCCGTGACATCGCCCAACCATACACGTCATTGGCATCTAAGTATAATAAGTATTTCTCTTTTAAAATGTCATTTCAATTACAACCTTTTTTTTATTATCTTTAAACATTTTTTCGCTTTGTGTTTGTCAATTATTCTTTCATCCTTATCACAGTTAGAAGTACATTTAGTTATAGGCTTTACATAATATCGTTTTTTTCTAATACTTCTGAAAAAAAAACTTTATCCCTTCCTCAAACATTAATAACATATCATAATCTTGACGTAATTCTAACTCTACACCTGTATATCTTAACCTGCATTGCCACGTTAATCCAGGTGTGCTAAAACAATAACATGGATCTATTTCATGGCGTTTTAGAAAGAACTCAGTAACCTTTTTCAAATGCGTCTGCTAGGATTAATACACCTGTTTTAAGATAACGTTAATGATAATCTTTTAAAGTTTTACGTTTATGATGATTCAAAATATTTTGTACATGCGTATAATTATCTTCTGTTATTCCTTCTCTCTTTTAATATTGAATAAAAATTTTCAATTGGTGGTAATTCAGTTTCTTCAGGTCTTTCAATTGAGTCTATATACTCATATCGATACAACCCTTATTATATTATCTATATCCCCTTCAAACTCTTTATCCTTTTGATAAGAATCTATATGAATCGAATAACCTTTTTTTTTTTATAATAACTTCCATAGTCAATCGAAATATATTCTTCTGAATTTGCTGATAATGATTTAACTTTATATATTATCTTCATATTTCATTAATGCTTCTATTATGAAGTGGAAATCATAATTAGATCCATTGTGAAAGAATACAGGAATTAATTTAGTTGATTTGCCTCCTTAGTATGACACGATTGACACGCAGTTCCTCTATATTTTGATGTGTAACGATTGGGCTCTTTATTTTACAGTTATCTTCTGTTAACTCATTTCCATATATATAACACTGAGTTGCCTGTTGGAATTCTTGTTCTTCTTTCTTTGTTAACTTATGTTTACTTTTCTCAAAATGAGTTAATCTATTCTTTACTTCAGGAAAAATCTTAATGATCGTGTCAACATATTTTTCTTTAGCATCATCACCAACATATGAAATATATTCTGATTCATATAAGTTAGGATAATCAGATTTAACATAATATACCATAACTATTTATATCTTATTTAAATATTGTTTTAGTAAAAGATTATTTTGGATTTGGTGATGAAGTATGAATTGGCATGTTATTTGACTCAAAGTCATAGTATATAGCAATAGGTAATCTACATTTGTAATGATGATTCTTAAACTTAAGAATAGTATCTTCTGGTATCTTTACATTAGGATGTTTATGATCTACACATATTTCTCTATAATCATTTAATGCGTCTTCTCTTCTAAATAACTTTAAACAATGTCTACATATAAAAGCTATATGTTTATTCTCCTCATAAAGAACAATGATTATTAGTTTCTTCTTCTAAGTATAATAAATGAACTACAAAATTTCCATCTGATTTATTATCTAAAACATATACAGAATATAAATTAATTTATCTTTTGAATTATTTAAAGCGAGTGCATTTATAGTTAAATAATTATTCTTTTCGACCTTTGGAATATATTTTATATGTACTGGATATTCTACTACAGTCATATCTACTTCATCTTCATTTTTGTTTTGGTGTTAATCTGTCTTTTTTAACATTAATTATATTTGAAGATTTAAAGGGAGTAGGAATATATGATGACGCTTTTAAATAATTGACTTAATAAAGTTTTATTTCTGCTTCGGTTATTTTTATACAAGGCCACTATAACTTTCTCGAAAACTATCAACCCCCGAATTAACACTAGTTGTTAGTTTAGTAAAATAACTATTAATATTATTCATAGACTTTATTGTTTTTACAGGATGATTAAAATAAGAATCAACAATTTATGTTGCTAAAGGAGTTCTATTTTCACATGTTAAAATTATTTTTAAGTTGTATTGGAGTATTGGTTATTGCTATCTTATCTTTAAGTTTGCTAATATATTTAATTGGCTTCTCTTTATCAATATCATTAATAATAGACTTTTGAGTAGTATCACCAAATTTCTTTGTTTTATAAGGGCCATTTTTATATGAAACATTTTAGATAGGAAAATATACTTTATGATAATAATTATCAGATTGATAATTAGGATTTCTATCTTTAAACTCTTGATAACATTGTTTATATTTTCTTTTATTATTTTGATAATGTTTTCGTTTAGTTTTTTTCTACAAATTTTACATGCAGAACTTACACCACACAATTGTGTACAGTCCTTGTCCTATTTATCACATTGTGATTTAAACTTTAAAGCGACTTCTGACTACTCGTCCCACTTTTTTAAAACCTGCTGAGTTTATTTTAGGTGGATCCACAAACACACACACACACAAACACACACAAACACACACACCCCACCCACCCACACACACACACACAAACACACAAACACACCCACACCCACACACACACACACACACACCCATCCACACACACACACAAACACACACACACACACGCACATAATATACGTGCTGAAATAACATATATTTAAGACTGATAAAATGAAACAGTAGTCTGAAAAAATAATGATTCATTAAGGGTCTGTCTCTGAGTGCTTACAATTATTACTAATGCTTTTAAGTTAGGGCTTATGATTTTAGCATATATTATGACAAATATCAAAACATAATCATCCAATATCATTGAAAAGTGTGTAGCGTCCTTGGCTACCAAAGAAACGGTCATCATCTTGAACGTCCACGTGTTTGCAAACCCATCGTCCGCACACACGACATCCACTTCTTACGTCACAGCGCTGAACTAACTTGGTGAAGGGGCGTGTCGATAGACCTTGTCGTCAGGCGTGTCAGATGTGTGACACTAGCTGGCCCGTTACAGTACAATTTTCTTGTGGCAGTGTTACTGTAAGGGTAAATTACATCAAATACCCGGCGTCCCCCCACCTCCCCCACCCCCACCACCCCACCACCCCACTCACACTAAAGATTTAAATTTAAATGGAAGGCTGTCAAACACATAGGTTGACTGAAGATCGTTAAACATTGACATCTTACCTGGAGCACAAGACAAGTATAGATTCAAGTCTTCATCGATTAAAAAATCTGTGATATTTATTTGTGTGGACAACAGATTCCAGGCACCATTGGAAGTATACATGTCCGTGTCAACCTTATCTTCAAGTAAACGGATGCTGTCAGAGAAGTGACTCATCGGACACATCTGTGAAAACAACATTGTTCCTTTTTTATTTCAGTTTCTTATTCTTTGGTTTACTAGATGTTATAGTTATAAACAGGTTTGACAGAATAGCAGTAGTATGATTGATACTATCACTAGCAGTAATATTTAATATTGCTACTAGCAACAGTAGTAGTAGTAGTAGTAATAGCAGTAGTAGTAGTAGTAGTAGTAGTAGTAGT
>JAXRKP010002677.1:7500-20000 GCA_037039925.1 Doris montereyensis | reverse complement strand
ATTTAAAGATAAAATACTTATAACAAATATTCGAATAAAAAATTAAGATAATTCTCAAGTGTGATTATAGCGACACAAATAGTTCACGCTTATTATAATCAGTCGGTAGAAACAATAACGTCTAGGAATAATATAAATAGTTATTTCAATAGACTAACAACTAATTTAATTCATGGGTTGATAGTTATCAAGAAAGAGATAGTAGATTTGTATATGGTAAAATAACTGAAGCAACAATAAAATTCTATAAAATAGATTATTTAAAGGCGTCATCATTCATTCCTACTCTATTCAGATCAAACAATATTATCAACGTTAAAAACTTAAAGATAACAAATGTTTCTTATGGTCTGTATTGGCAAAGTAATTTCCAGCAACAGTTAATGTAGATATATTAACAAAATACAAAAAGTATTAAGACGAAATAAACATGACAGGATTAACATATCCAATCTCCCCTTAAAGATATTCCCAAGGTTGAAAAGTTAAATCCTGGGTCATCCATGAATGTATTTGCATTAGAAAAACCAAATCATAAGGTAAGTTTATATCCTGTATATTATATTTCTAATTCAAGATCAGATGAAGCTCGTGTTGTGGATTTATTATATATTGAAGATGAAACTAATAAACATTATTGTTTAATAAAAGTAAATCAACTAAATTAATTCCAGTATTTTTTCACAATGAATATAATTGTGATTTTCATTTTATTATTGACGAGTTAATGAAATATGAATCAGAATGTTATAAAGTTAAACTCCTATCAAAAACTTCAGAAGAATATATTTCAGAAGACTATGGACGTTATCATGTAAAAATTAAGGTTCTTAGATTCATATAGATTCGTGTCAAAGGGAATAGCTAATGCTGCAAAGTCATTAGTTAATTTCCAATATTGAATAAAGAGTTTAATGGAGATATAGAATTACTTAAACAGAAAGGGGTTTATCTTTATGAGTATGTTAACTCTATTGATACATTAAATGAAACGGAATTACCCCAATTAATATAGCTTATTCGTCATTAACTAGAGAAGGAATAACAAAAGGTAATTATATACACGCACAAACTGTTTGGAAACATTACAATTGCCAAACATTCAAAGACTATCATGAATTATATATTTAAACAGATGTGTTGATCGTAGCAGATGCATCTGAAAAATTTAGAGAATTATTTCTGAAAAATCAGAAATAGATTCGTGTTATTGTTTTTGCTGCTTCTGGATTGACATGGCAATGTGGCTTGAAATACAGTGGTGTTGAGTTAGAATTACTCCAAGATTATGATATGTTACGAATGTATGAAGAGGGGATTAAAGGAGGGGAGGGGAGGGGGAGCACCTGATGTGATTTTTTTGCTTTTGAGTTTAGGTTTGTTCTTTTAGTATGTACATGGGTAACTGTCAAAATACAGTCATCCTATACCATTGAAAAGTTTGTAGCGTCCTTGGTTGCCATAGAAACGGCGCCATCTTGGATTTTGACTCAAATTTCAAAATCTACCTCCTCCCTTAGTAATGAATAAAATCACTCAAAACCTCTGCCGATCGTCTTTTCCATTCAACATCTAAAGAGTAACGTCGGGTTTTTTCGATATTTTGGATAGGTTTTTTTTTATTATTTTTTTTTAAATACTACGTAAATGTAAAAAAAACGGTGTTTTTATTACAAAAGAAAACAATTTCTCAAAACGTTTACAATATATAAAAAAATCCCGATGTCATTCTATTAACATTTACAACAGGAACCTGTGTGCCAAATATAATACAAATCATTTGGTAAATGGCGGAGGAGATACAATTTTAGTGTGGAAAAACTACATTTCGAGAAAAATGCAAGTAAAAAAACCAACAGAAAATAACACAAAACAAACGCTTCAAACGGATTTCCCTTGTTGTAGCAGTCCCCTTACTCTGTCGACGGTCTCTGGCATTGTTACATAGGTAAATAGGATTATAAATCTAGGTTAGATGTGCACTGTTGTGAAAACAGACGTCGAAATGACCAGATATTCGTTTTTTCCTCTATATCCTATGCTTGTGCGCGTGTTTACATAGACACTGACGCACAACGCCTCTCACAGCGATTGGAGATGCGTTGATCGGCGTCGACAAACGAGGTCAAATATGTTGTGCTGCCACATTTGGCCAATATACGGGTTTTTACTGCCATTTTCTCAGACAGTGTTACGGTAATTTACGTCAAAATTTGACTGTTTTTACCTACTCTTGCCGACAAAATATTTTGTAAAAAACAAAATTATACGTCATATGGACATTTTCTGATCGTTCGACTCGAATATGTAAAGAACACATAGAACAGAAAATCAACCTTTTGGTCCAAAACTCGCCAGTCCAGGTGCCGTTCCCCCCCCCCCATAAAGAGAAGGATTCTCTGGTGTATTAGATCCTCAACATGTAAAGGTAGTTGATAAATACACAACAACTGTTGAGGATGGATATTGGGAAATAGTTGAATACCAAGAAAGAATGACAATGGAGGCTCTTGAGAAAGACGGTGATTTAAGTAAATTTACTAAACCTAATCACAATCTATACTTAGATGCTTATAATTTATATGAATGGGCTATGAGTCAGAAATTACCAACAGGTGATTTTCAATGGGAAGATAATTCTGATTATTATTTACATATTCCAGAAGGTAGAGGATGTATTTTTGAATGCGACTTAGAATATACCAAAGAAGCAAACTAAAAACAATCATCTATTTTTTCCAAAAGCCATTTTTATTCACCATTTTTTTAAAGGATTCCCTTACTTCTTTTCTGCCCTTTTCATTTATTTCTTCTTCGTAAAACTTTTATTCTAGATGCTCTAATACTTTCTTTGTATTGATTACATTTTCTTTTCTTCTTCTAAAATAAGTTGATACTCATTATGCTCAATATGACCATTTTCAAGTGCTTTGGAAATAAGTGATTCAATGGTATTTAATTTAGTTTCTGCTAATGTATAAATATCTCCATGTTTCTATTCTTTAACTTTTAACTTTTTGTTTAGTTTACCTATGAGTAATGCCATTCCACCACAAACAGCAGATATTAGCGATAAACTTAAACTAATAGGAGGCAATACTACTAATAGGAGTAGACTCGAAACACAAGCAATAGCGGACGCAGACGAAACTTCATTTAATCCATAATGAGTATAATGTAATGTGTTAGTTGCTTTTTACTGCATTTCTTAGATAATGACCTTCTCTGTTCACTGTTTTGTTATAAATAATTGTTCACTTCCTTTATATCACTCAAACGACTGAGACTTACGTCAACCGTCTTATTTATAACGATATATTTATTTTCAACAGGTGAATCAGAAGGCTCAGGAGTTATCGCGGATATATTTTCTCAACATTTTTTTCTTTATCCATTTTTAGAGTTAGAAAATTAAAATAAGTAAAGGTATTCCATTGCAATATCATGAAATATTCCGGACTCATCAAATCATCCATCTTCGTTTTTCATGTAAATCCCTTCCTCAACTCCCCCTGTAGGTCTTTAGGAGGTGTTAGTTTTGAATTTAAATACAATCCCGATCCAAAAGTTATTACTTTAAATGCGCCATTACCTTTTATTTTTATATACCAACGATTCCCCATTATTTTACTAACCGCAGCTGAACTGAGACCTGCCAAACTACGTAGCACATGATGTCTAGCTATAGCTGGTGCAACTCTTTTTGCAATCATTGGTTAAAAAAACTTCTAGCTTATCCCATTAATGCACGAAGAATTTTTTTTATACTGTAACTGTGCTTTACTAAGTTTAATATTAACACTTTTTTTCCATTCTCAAACGCATTCTTTCATTTTTTAAATTTGTTTATTGGTAAATGCAATAAAATCATCTCCAACATCTGGGATTCTAACAGTAGGCAACTCTTTGCTTTTCATAGCAAGATTACTCTTTTCCTTCTGTCCTTGAGAGATATCCAACCTTTGTTCGATATATTTTGTAGTCATTTTCTTATACGAAATTTAAGATAATATTTTCTAGATTAATATTATTATTATCTTTATCCTTTATCTGAACATTGAAATGTTTGAAACTTTCTTTTATTGGCTTCTCATTTAGTTTACATTCTCTATGAAATAATAAATAAATAATAGGAGATTGTTGATCATTAAAATTAGTTATTTTTGATGCAATTAACATGAACATTTATGGGATTTTTAAATGATAAATCTATTTCACTTTCTGATGTGTATGTTTTAAATGTGTCATCGCCCTCGTATTCTTTTGGAGAACTAAATCCAAATAACTCTCCTATAGACTGAGGATGACAAAAACTGCATTTTTACCAAAATATATGTGCTTATAATTAAAGTTTTAATATTGTTCAATAGATAAACGTGCCATACTTTTTATGGAAGTGCCTCTCCCGAATTGTTCATAAAACCAACATCGTCTGACTGCACAACCATCCACAAGCCCATGTTTCATCTCCATGGAAGCCCATGTTTCATCTGGTATCTTTACATTATCTTATAGTTGTTTTTCATCATCCTAGCAACTTGGGGCGATTCTATATTAATATCATTTGCGGGTAGTAAATAACTTACCAGCTGGGACAAATACGAAATATTCAATAACAATAACAATTCAAGAATATTGTCTGCGGAGATGTTGAGCATTCGCCCAGCTTGGAACGTAACCAAAGCAATCTCACAATTTTCACAACTGATAGGTTTATCAAACGTTTTTTCAAAGGTATCATGAAGAACAATGGCATAACGTCCTTTCTCTATCATAGTTTTAACACCATTCAAACCAATATTTATTCTGTCTTAGTTCTCTTTTATTAAGATCTAATTTTTCAATTATTCTTTGTTCCATTTCAACAGTTTGATTTAACTTTTATAGTATTTGCAAACCTAATTCATTATGAAGTATTCTTATTTTATCATCACTTTCACTTTTAATTTTTAATGCTTTGTGTACATTCATGTTCATATATAGAATATAGAAGATCACTTCTCACATCAATGAAATCTAATAGTTACTTCTTCACCTCTTAAATCTAATGGAATATGGTTTTGATCTTTGCGTTAAAATCTCTTATGTCATTTAATGTTACTGGTAAATGTATAAGATTGGTGGGAGTCTGGATGATTTTATAACCTGGAAAAACTGGAGGAAAAAAATATAACCGGGGATTGTGAACCATTTACAATTGAACCATTGATAATATTAATGTGAATGAAAATGATATTTATAGCTAGGATGTTTACGATATTTTTCTGATTCGTGCATTCCTGCTTTATACTCGTCTTTAGTAAATCCTAAAATATTTTTGATACAACTGTTATGTGTAAATTTAACTTTTATCCTTCTTTTATATCTAATATAGATTTAAAGGTATTTAGATTGGCAATGAATTGAAATGCGTCTTTTTTAACTGTTTCTCTACCTCTTTATTCAAACCCTTAAATTCATGCGACCCAACAGGAACAATACGTTCATTTGTGTTATCCCTTTTTGTATATTATGTTACACTATTATAAGATGAAATGTTTGGAAAACTGTAGCTACTCTCCAAAACCACGAGTGGGATCTCCTATTGTCTATTTGGATTAAGTGGTAATGGAGGATTAAAGCTTGTAGTAACGGCATATTTATTTCTACCAACTATAATGTGATGATTTTCTTTAAAAGATGTATTCTTAATTAATTGATTACGTTTTTCAATTGTTTTTTTTTCCAATTTTATTATCCAGTTTTACTTGGCGAAAAAGGGTGACACAATTTGGGGAAATAAAAATTATTCAAATTATGTCTGTATTTACCATTCTTCAACAAAGAAGAATTATTTATTGTTAAAAAATTATAAAGATAAAACCAACAGTTTTCACACAGCCTTTTAAACTCATCATAATCCATATCCGTTGAAACATGATCTTGGTATATATGTTGTTGATTTTTATGATCTTGTTTGAAAAAACATAACCAATAATTATTTTCTCTGATTGTTTGTTGGTGTAATCTAAAATAATTTTGAGACAAATAAAAACAATCAGTATTTGAATGTCTGCCACGTGTGTAATAATCATTACACATATTTTGGTTTTCTAACAGCACGTCATCAAATGTCATTAGATTTTTTGTCATTTGATTTTAAATCTTTTGAATCAGTTATTCGATTACCATCTTCAAAGTATTCGCAGTTGACTGATTTTTTTATTGGATTTGTTAGTCCTAATTCTTTTATTACTTCATAAGGTGAAATATCCTTTTTTATAATACTCTCTCTATTATTGAAAATATTGAATATGACCTCCTTATCTAAATTATTATCAAATCCACACTTCATTATTTTATATTTTGTTTGAAATAAAGACTTTCCATAAACTATAATTTGTCATAATTTAATAGATGAGGTTTTAAACAATAGATTTAACATTAAATTTGTTTTTCCACACCTGATTTACCAACAATTTCAGTAATGTTGGACAATTATTTCCAGTTGATTGCTCTTCCCAATCTAGATGAGCGTCCATCTTATTAGAGTAAAAATAAAACAATT
Source organism: Doris montereyensis (assembly GCA_037039925.1). Taxonomy (NCBI): domain Eukaryota; kingdom Metazoa; phylum Mollusca; class Gastropoda; order Nudibranchia; family Dorididae; genus Doris; species Doris montereyensis. The sequence continues at coordinate 13,453 of JAXRKP010002677.1, read as the reverse complement.
ATTATAGAAACACTTTCGTAGGTCTCAGGTTGAGCGAGATCTCCACCTAAGACTATTACTAGTGTAGGATTTTGAGGTACTCAGCGCGAGTTGAGGTAGAACATAAAAAGACACGTGCGGGATATCCCAGAAACTATCATATCGAAACCGAAACTCTAAACCGAAACCGAAAATCTGAAGTGGTTACAGCACGCAATGAGCTCCTACTACAATCCCTTGCTGAGTATGAACTGTCCTCATACCCTAGCTACATCACTTTTCAAAAGTCTGTACCCAAAAATATACAAAAATATTGTACAAAAAATTAAATTTTCCCCAAACTATAATACACATTAAAAAGATCATCTGACCATTTCTTTGTTTCCCCCACTCATCATCCATGCCAAATTTCATGAAGATACATTGAGAAATTTTAAAAAAAATAGATAGGAAATAATGAACAAAAAGGACATTTTGAGAAAATCATATTTTCTCTTATTTTCTGTTATTTGAATACTTGAATAATTGTAGGCGATTAAAACATTAAAAATTGTTATCATAAGCGTACAACGTATCAAAAACTTCTAGTGATTACAGCTAGACATTCAACGGAATAAAGTGTGTGAAAAAGCACAGCCAAATATGTTGAGACCTGATTAAAATCTTTTTGAATTGAAGTCGTTGATACTTTGGCAAAGAAAATCATGCAGACTCTCTTTATATGCTCACCTTCAGAGTAAAATAAACAACAAGGCCTGATGTCCCCCGTACACAAACCAGTTATACGTTTTAAGCATCATGCCATATTTCTCATCTCAAAGATGTAATATCTGGAGTCTTGGGGCTGGAATTAAAGAGTTGACTTCCACAACACTTTCATCTGTCTTTTTTTTTATATGAGTTCCCATTCTCCCTTCCGGTTGTATGGGTTTAGATACCCGAAATGATCAGCACTTTTATCTACCACCTTGAAGCTGCCAAACGTCCCGGCGTGAAGAATTCAAATGGAATCTTGATAACGACAACCAGGTTATGTTGTAGTTATAATATGTTTGCCATAATTTAAAAACTAAATAACAACAAAAAGTCCACAAAAGGCCTGTTCACTCTTCACCCCCCTCCCACAATAAATACAACAAAGAAGGCTAAGCAAAGCAAAGCAAAGTAAAGTAAAGTAAAGTAAAAAGTAAATAAGCTCCATACTCAGAGTTGAGCGTAGGAGAATCAGGCATAGAGTCCTCATTCTTCTTGCCATATGGTATAGTGTGGTACATTGCCATCGCCTTCAACGCCGCCTTTACATTCTCAATAGACTAATTTCGCTAGTGGGTCGTCAGAAGGGCCAGAAAAATGTGCCCGGACTGGGAATGGAACTCGGGCCTCCTGCATGGTAGTCTGACGCTCTGACCACTGAGGTACCGACGCCTGCATGGTAGTCTGACACTCTAACCGCTGAGCTACCGACGCCTGCATGGTAGTCTGACACTCTAACCACTAAGCTACCGACACCTGCATGGTAGTCTGACACTCTAACCACTGAGCTACCGATGCCTGCATGGTAGTCTGACACTCTAACCACTGAGGTACCGACGCCTGTACGGTAGTCTGACACTCTAACCACTGAGCTACCGACGCCTGTACGGTAGTCTGACACTCTATCCACTGATTTACCGACACCTGCATGGTAGTCTGACACTCTAATCACTGAGCTAGTGACGCCTGTATGGTAGTCTGACGCTCTAACCACTGAGCTAGTGACGCCTGTATGGTAGTCTGACACTCTAACCACTGATTTACCGACGCCTGCATGGTAGTCTGACACTCTAATCACTGAGCTAGTGACGCCTGTATGGTAGTCTGACGCTCTAACCACTGAGCTAGTGACGCCTGTATGGTAGTCTGACACTCTAACCACTGATTTACCGACGCCTGCATGGTAGTCTGACACTCTAACCACTGAGCTACCGACGCCTGTATGGTAGTCTGACGCTCTGAGCTACCGACGCCTGTATGCTCTAACCACTGACGACGCCTGTATGGTAGTTTGACGCTCTAACCACTGAGCTACCGACGCCTGTATGGTAGTCTGACGCTCTAACCACTGAGCTAGTGACGCCTGTATGGTAGTCTGACGCTCTAACCACTGAGCTAGTGACGCCTAAGTCTGACGCTCTAACCACTCAGCTAGTGACGTCTGTATGGTAGTCTGACGCTCTAACCACTCAGCTAGTGAGGCCTGTATGGTAGTCTGACACTCTAACCACTGAGCTATCCACGCCTGTATGGTAGTTTGACGCTCTAACCACTGAGCTACCGACGCCTGTAAAGTAACCTAAACACACACAAAAACACACAATGACATTCTATGATCTCTTACGCAATGTCGTCCTTGAAGGGATCCTGCGTGTCCCGAGAGTTCCTGACAGTCATCCTTGGTCTCCATATTTGTTTGGGTTGTGGTTGAAGATAAAGTAGATTGCCATGTTCCAGACGGTTCCATTTGACTTTCTGGGAAAGGGGGAAATGCGTCATTGTAACAACATTAATTTGTTGACTGATAAGCGATTTAAATAGAGCTAGGTTAAGAAAGAGACCTTTCATAATACGCGGGAAAATTCAGCTTATAAAAGAATAAATTCACAAAGATTTGTTATACTAAAATGCAACATTTTTGGTTCTTCACAATCACCAATTACGAGGATCATGACAATAGCCACCTACGGATATTATATAGAAGAAGTGCACATCACCGAAAACTAAATCCGTTTGTATTCGAAATGATTTTTCCATTACTATTTCTATCCATGCGGTAAATAAATTATCTTAAGATGTAAAGAAACCAAAGAGCAAGTATTTATCGAAGACCCCAAGCAATGTCACGCTAATTCATTTATGTAGACATCGTATATCATACACAATTTGACGCTAATCTGCTTGGGTAAACACCGTACATAATACAAGGTTCAATTAGACGCTAATCCGGTTGGGTAAACATTGTACATAATACAAAGTTCAATTAGACTCTAATCCGCTTGGGTAAACATCATACATAATACAAGGTTCAATTAGACTCTAATCCGCATGGGTAAACATCGTACATAATACAAGGGTCAATTAGACGCTAATCCGCTTGAAACAAAACATCGTTCATCAGACAAAATCCAATTAGACACTAATCCGTTTGGTTTGAAATCATACATCAGACAAAAAGCCAATTAGACGCTAATCCGTTTGGGTTGAAATCATATATCAGACAAAAGCCAATTAGACGCTAATCCGTTTGGGTTGAAATCGTCCATCAGACAAAAGCCAATTAGACGTTAATCCGTTTGGGTTGAAATCATACATCCGACAAAATTCAACAGAGGAGATCACGACGATTCCTGTCCCGCCTGTAATCTAAAAGAGGCGGATCACAGAATACATCTCTTGTGATGGGATCATTTTGAAGGATGGAATAATGTTTTGAAACCAAGTCCTTTATGCGGGTTGCTTTTTATTATTACATATATACACTTGGTTTCTATTGTTATCAGGCTACTACTACTACTACTACTACTACTACTACTACTACTACTACTACTACTACTACTACTACTACTACTACTACTATTACTACTACTACAACTACTACTACTACTACTACTACTATCACGACTACGATTACTACTACTACTACTACTACTACTGCTATTACGACTACGATTACTACTACTACTACTACTACTACTACTACTACTACTACTACTACTACTACTACTACTACTACTACTACTGCTATCACTACTACTAGTACTAAATGTGTTACTACTAATGCTACTACAATTACTACTACTAATATTTCTACAACTACTACTACTACTACTACTACTACTACTACTACTACTATATCCTTCTACTACTACTACTGTTTCTACTACTACTACTACTACTACTAATACTACTACTACTACTGTTGCTATTATTTCTACTTGTACTTTTACTACTTCTACTACTACTACGACTACTACTACTGCTACTACTACTACTACTACTACTACTACTACTGCTACTGCTGCTACTACTAAACTGCTACTACAACTGCTGCTACTACTAGTCCTACTGCTGCTACTACTACTACTCCTCCTACTACTACTACTACTGCTGCTGCTATTGCTGCTACTACTACTACTGCTACTGCTACTGCTGGTACTACTTTCCTTCAAACTAGCTACTACTACTGTTAATACTAAACTACTACTGTTACTGCCCATTTCTACTTCTACTTTTATACTACTGAAGTACTACAACTACTACTATTATGTCTGCTACTGCTACTACTACTGCTACTACTACTACTACTGCTGCTGCTACTACTGCTACTACTGCTACTGCTACTACTAATGCTACTAAAACTACTACTACCACTACTGGTACTATCACTATTACTTTATTTTTAGCTATACTATTACTAACTCCTACTGACTAATACTACATCAACTACTGCTACTACTACTGCTACTACTGCTACTGCTACTGCTGCTACTACTGCTGCTGCTGCTGCTGCTAATACTAATACTAATACTAATACTAATACTACTGCTGCTATGGTGCTTACAACTGCTGCTATGCTACTGCTACGACTATTACTGCTGCTGCTACTGTTATACTGCTGCTACTGCTGCTGCTACTACTGCTGCTACTACTACTACTGCTGCTGCTGCTACTGCTGCTACTACTACTACTACTGCTACTACTACTTCTGCTACTGCTGCTACTACTACTGCATGCTGCTGCTTGCTGCTACTGCTACTACTACTGCTACTACTACTACTACTACTACTGCTACTGCTACTACTACTACTGACTATACTTCTTTGTATGCTGCTACTGTTACTTAAACAACAACTACTGCCACTTCACTACTACTACTACTACTACTACTACTGCTGCTGCTACTACTGCTTACTGCTACATCTACCTACATCTACGACTAATACTACTACTGCTACTACTACTGCTATTACTTTTACTGCTGCTGCTGCTGCTGCTGCTGCTGCTGCTGCTGCTGCTGCTGCTGCTACTACTGCTGATACTACTGCTGCTGCTATTACTACTACTGCTACTACTACTACTACTACTACTCTACTACTACTACTACTATTACTGCTACTATTACAACTACTACTTCGACTATAACAACTATTACTACTACTACTACTGCTAGTAGTATTACTACTCCTACTACTCCAGTAGAAAGGAAATACTAAGAGAGAGAGAGAGAGAGAGAGAGAGAGAGAGAATGTGGAGGAAGAGAGAGAGATTGATGGAGAGAGATGAGAGAGAGAGAGAGAGAGAGAGAACGCAAGGGACTGAGAGGAAGAGAGAGAGAGAGAGAGAGAGAGAGAGAGAGAGAGAGAGAGAGAGAGAGAGAGAGAGAGAGAGAGAGAGAGAGAGAGAGAGAGAGAGAGAGAGAGAGAGAACAGACAAAGCGAGAGAGAGAGGAGAGACAGACAGACAGACAGACAGAGAGAAAGACTTAATGATATTGTAGTTTGCTGTTGAGGCCATGAGGGTGGCACGTGCCACATTGATTTAAGACCCTGTTCCGGCATGGAATCTGTCACGCCAAGTACCGCAGCACTGGCGGACAGCAGTACCTGATACATCTAGGATACCCCGATGGTCACTGGAGTAAAAGTGAGAAGGAACAGGTTTGGGGTGACATTTCTGATGTCAGTGAGATGTGGGTTAAAGCGGTCAGCCAAGCGTATACCAGTTTCCCCAATGTACCTCATAGGACATCGTTTACAAGAAATGGTGTAAACGATGTTTCTGGTGACATATGTAAAGGCTGAAGTGACTTTCATTTCATGTTTGTTGAAGGATGGATACCACTTCCTCAATATATGGGCAGGTATTACAACGTCTGCTGCCACACTAGCGAGTGCCTGTGTAGAAAGGAGAATGTAGCCTGCTGTGGACCAAGAGATCA
>JAXRKP010002676.1:32500-40432 GCA_037039925.1 Doris montereyensis | reverse complement strand
AGCCCTTGCCCCGTGATTGCCCGAAGGTGGAAGACAGATAATAATAATACGTAATAATACTAATAACAATAAGAAGAAGAAGAAGATGAACGAAGAAGTAAGAAGATGAAGAGAGAAGCAAGAAGAAGAAGAGAGAAGAAAGAAGAAGAAGATGAAGAAGAAGAAGGAAGAAAGAAGAAGAGGAAGAAGAGACAGAAGAAGAAGAAGAAGAAGCAGAAGAAGATGAAGAAGAAGAAGAAGAAGAAGAGGAGAAGAAGAAGAAGAAGAAGAAGAAGAAGAGAAAGCAAGACAGGAAAAGAAGAAGAAGGAAGAAGAAGACTCAGAAGAAGATAGAAGAATGAAGAAGAAGAAAGAAGAGAATGTCTATTTGTCATCGTCTCTTGGCAGACATCATAGGGGGCTGTGCGTTTTCATGCTACTGCAGCACCTCGCATAGGCTACGGACAAAATGTTAAAAAAAACACAACTTGAAATACAATACTGAAAGACATGTAGGAAACAAAGAAGAGACAAATACAAAGAACTGGACAGAAAAAAATCTTTGGTCAACAGGCAGAATCAAATTGTGACCTCGTTGGCACCCACAGCCTCGCCATGAAAACAGAGCGTAACAAAGCATGCTAACTGTTGACTACGTTCATTTGCTATTACAGGTATTAGCGTGCAGTATTTTGAAAGGCTAATTCAATTGGTTTAATTTGTAGTCACTCAAAAGTCTTCTGATGTTACGTAAACATTTCGATTCTTTGAACTTAGTTCTAATTTGAAAATGCATCGAATCGGTGAATCGTAAATACTCAATTAGGCGTCATAAACTGTCCGTCAATCTAAATTATTAAATGTGATGGCATTGTCCGAAAATACAGAATTTAATTTCCGTAGTTCCTGAAGCTTTTAATGAAATATCTTTGACATCCCTACTAAGGTAGTGATGTTCCCACCCCAGGTTGTTTGTCGTCTTTAACCAATCCAAACACGCACATCATTATTCTGTTTATAGCTCCATGCTTCTTCATTCTTTCATGTCCCTTTATATGGAATGGATCTACTTTGCTATATTTTGTTTAGGACAGTACAGAGGCACAGGTAGTTCAGTCGAAAGAGCGCCGGACTAGCATCCACGAGGTCCGATTCTCAGTCAGGGCAAACTTTTCTGGCCGGCAGCAGAATGGGTATCTAAACTGTATGTTCAGACTCGGGCCCTATGAAAACAATGGCAAACTACCAATCATGCCCTATGCCTAGAAAACAATGGCAAACTACCACATCATGCCCTATGCCTAGAAAACAACCAAACTACATCATGCAATGAAAACAATGGCAAACTACCACATCTGCCCTAAACTAAACTACCACATCATGCCCTATGCCTAGAAAACAATGGCAAACTACTACATCATGCCCTATGCCTAGAAAACAATGGCAAACTACCACATCATGCCCTATGCCTAGAAAACAATGGCAAACTACCACATCATGCCCTATGCCCAGAAAACAATGGCAAACTACCACATCATGCCCTATGCCTAGAAAACAATGGCAAATGCCCTATGCCCTAAAAACTAAACCACATCATGCCCTATGCCTAGAAACAATGGCAAACTACCACATCATGCCCTATGCCTAGAAAACAATGGCAAACTACCACATCATGCCCTCTGCCCTGAAAGCAATGGCAAACTACCACATCATGCCCTATGCCTAGAAAACAATGGCAAACTACCATCATGCCCTATCTGCCCAGAAAACAATGGCAAAACTACCACATCATGCCCTCTGCCTAGAAAGCAATGGCAAACTACCACATCATGCCCTATGCCTGAAAACAATGGCAAACTACCACATCATGCCTATGCCTAGAAAATAATGGCAAGCTACCACATCATGCCCTATGCCTAGAAAGCAATGGCAAACTACCACATCATGCCCTATGCCTAGAAAAATCAGGATTCGATTAAATATAATTCCTGATTACCTTTCACTCAATTTTGAGTAAGGGACTTTACTTTACTTTACAGGTTAGTTATGTTACATATTCTTGTTAAAATATGCACTGAAACAGACACAGCGCGCACCTGCCTCCTCGCTGACAGAGAATATTATTACGTTCCTTTGATTAATTTAGTTTATCCCGTCACTCCTCCTGGAGCATACATAGATCACCAGTCTTTTTTCCAATTGTTTCTATGTATGTCCTGTCTCAGTTGTTTCATGTTGTTTCTATGTATGTCCTGTCTCAGTTGTTTCTATGTATGTCCTGTCTCAGTTGTTTCTATGTATGTCCTGTTATTTCTATGTATGTCCTGTCTCAGTTGTTTCTATGTATGTCCTGTCTCAGTTGTTTCTATGTATGTCCTGTCTCAGTTATTTCTATGTTCCTGTCTCAGTTGTTTCTATGTATGTCTATGTATGTCCTGTCTCAGTTGTTTCTATGTATGTCCTGTCTCAGTTGTTTCTATGTATGTCTTATCTCAGTTATTTCTATGTATGTCCTATCTCAGTTATTTCTATGTATGTCCTGTCTCAGTTGTTTCTATGTATGTCCTGTCTCAGTTGTCCTGTCTCAGTCATTTTTGGATGTATGTCTTCTCATGATGTCCTGTCTCAGTTTTTCTATGTTTCTTTTGTATGTCCTGTCTCAGTTGTTTCTATGTATGTCCTGTCTCAGTTGTTTCTATGGCATGTTATTTCTATGTATGTCTGTCTCAGTTGTTTCTATATGTTGTCTCAGTTGTTTCTCAATTGTTTCTATGTATGTCAAGCTATGCAAGAGCCACTTCCATTTTCTTGTATGTTTGTCTCCCAGTTTGTTATCGAAACAGAAGACTCTCAATTGTTTCTTCCTGTCTCAAATTTCCTTTTGTTTCTTTTGCCTTGTGGATTTCATTTCATGGCATGGTATCTGGTGATATTTATTGTTGGGTCTTTTTGGTGCAAGAGCCACTTCCATTTTCTTGATTTGTTATCGAAACAGAAGACTCTACTTCCAAATTTCTCCACCAATCGTCGTCAGTGAAAAGAAAGTTTTGCTTATTTTTTAAGGTGGGCTATGAAGTTTTAGGTATGTTCGATTTATAATAATATTAATCACTATATATTAATCACTATATATTAATCACTTTATATTAATCACTATATATTAATCACTTCATATTAATCACTTTATATTAATCAATATATATTCATCACTTGAAGACTAGCCCCTTTTTCCGGCAAGGGAACGAAAATAAAACAGCGATTGTACGTATACATTTGTTCCGTTGTCGATTCATGTTTATGAAATTTCACTTGTAATGATGTTGGCGGTTGGTGGTTGGTCGTTGACGGGCAGTGCTGGTAGGTCTTACTTCTTTCATTTCATCTTTCAATTATCTTTCATCTTGCTGTTTCCTCATAATTCACCCTGCAATCACCGCATAATTTGGTGGACGAGGTAAATGTCAAGGCAACAAACAAACGAACTTGAAATGGTCGTGACATGAAACGAGTGACACTCTGCTCTGGCTCCATGAATAATCATGGCATCTTCCACGTCGTAAGAATTATCTAATCACTTTAATATCTCACCAAGCACATGTATAAGTAGAGATATGATATGTATTATTACCATTATCATTGTTTACGAATTCGTTATCATTTGTCTCACAAGCTTGTAATTGTAATCTGACAATGCCTCTTGACGTGAGGTAATGGAACTTGGTACATAGTGGTATGGCATAATAATATAATGTTATGCATAGCACTGGAAGTGTAATCACAATATAGCAGTGTTCACATCAGTGTCGTTCTATTCAGGAAGCCTACGATATGGTGACATTACGTGACTCATCGGTTAACCATGAATGAAGTATGAAGTCTACTTCCCAATTGATTGGGAAAAAAGTGGGGTAGGGGTGGGGGTAGGGCTAGCACGTTATACTCGAATTGGGGTTTAGATTTCGTGTTTGTTTATACATGTATGAGGGAATAGGTACTGTGGTTTTCGCTGCGGGGGTGGAGGGTGGGGATTCCTGAGTTATTTATTTATTGTTGGGCGTAGGGGGTGAGGAGGGGGGCGGAAAGGTTGTTCTTCATGTTTGTTTCTTTAATCATGTTTAAAATTGTTGTTGATATGCTTTTTTTTTGTTCCGATTTCATTTTGTTTTGGGAAAAAGGGGGAGGGAGGTATGTTGGCATTTCGTTTCTGCTTTTTGTTTTGTTTTGGATTATTTGTGCGTCATTTCACGGAACATTTCCATGTTCTATTCAATATGTAATGGAATTTATAATAAAAATGAGTTGAAAGGCAGGTCACTGCTGTGGCGGGCTGGGACACAGCGATTACTGACACACTTCATAAATTGTTTATATATTTTAACACTGTTCAAGAACCCTTACAGTTTGATTATAGAGAGAGAGAGAGAAGCGTTGAAGATGCTATAATTGTATTTCTTGACAATGTATATAACGCTTAGATACACCTGGGACGTATTGTCCTATACTATTCATCGATTTCTCATCAGCTTTCAACACAATTAAACTTAACTTACTTATTCAGAAGCTGAACAATAGTAAAGTAAAAACCTTATTACATCCTGAATTGGTGCTTTCTTGATTAAGTGCACCCAATGTGTACAACCAAATAATTATTATTAATCTTTACAAATAACAACAAACACTGGGTCCCCCCCCCCAAGGATGTGCTCTATCACTCATCCTATTCACGTTGTATATTAATCAATGTACGATCAATCCGGACAATGTAAAATTAATTAAATTTGCAGATCATTCTATTATGCAAGTTTTTTTTATAAATCCTGAATATGACGAAGAAAATTACAGAAATAAAAGTTTATGATTTACCAACTGGTGTGAAGAACGCTATCCATTCTTAAATGTTAAAAGAAAACTGAAGAAATGGGCAAGAAATTCCCTCTGCGACCAGCTTTGGTTAAAAAAAAAATGAAGCAGTTGAACAAATTTCAAATTCTAAATACTTCGGTGTAACAATTAACAACAATATTAGCTGTCAAAATCATGTTTCAAATTATAAATACATCGGTGTAACAATTAACAACAATATTAGCTGTCAAAATTATGTTTCAAATTATAAATACATTGGTGTAACAATTAACAACAATATTAGCTGTCAAAATCATGTTTCAAATTATAAATACATTGGTGTAACAATTAACAACAATATTAGCTGTCAAAATCATGTCAAATTATAAATACATTGGTGTAACAACTAACAAATTTATAAATACAAATTATAAATACTTAGATGTAACAATTAACAACAATATTAGCTGTCAAAATCATGCTTCAAATTATAAATACTTAGATGTAACAATTAACAACAATATTAGCTGTCAAAATCATGCTTCAAATTATAAATACTTAGATGTAACAATTAACAACAATATTAGCTGTCAAAATCATGCTTCAAATTATAAATACTTAGATGTAACAATTAATAACAATCTTAGCTGGCAAAAATCATGCTTCAAACTTTTGTAAGCAAATAAACAAGAGAATGTTCTTCCCACGCAAGTTGAAAGCTTTTGAAAACGACAATACTATGTTATAAATGTTTTATCATTTATCAACGATCGAAAGTATAATTGCCTTCTGTATTACGGGCTGGGGTGGGAATGTATGTTTGAAAAGTATATTTGAAAAGTATTATTAAAAAAGCAGATAAAATATCCCAATGCACTTTCCCATCCTTTGATGAAATTTATAGATCTTACTGTTCAAGGAAAATTGAGGTCATTGTTACAGACCAAAACCACCCATTAACACCTCAAATCAAAATATCATAACGCTCCAAAGACCCATTTTATTTTTTTGTGCCATAAAGAAAGATATAAAAGATCATTCTTACCATCATCTGTAAAACTACCATTACCAGTTTCATTATCATTACCACCTTTTTTTTTACATATGGGGGACTCGATAGTCCAGAGACAAGGTGTCGGCCGCTCACCCAACGGTTGCAAAGATGTCTCGAATTTTTCGAAAAAATCTCCAACTCCCCCACCCCTGGTCCAGGCAGGTGGATCGAGACCTAGTCCCATCGGAGACGGACTATAAAAGGAGGTCTCGTGTGCAGATCACAACAGTCTGTGCACGTTAAAGATTCCTTGGCTGTTTACAGGACAGTTCGGGCTAAATTAAAATTTCTACCAAAATCCCCGAGATCACCTTAGTTGTGGATGTGGGTATATCAAATCAAATCAAATTAAAACTTTTGAATATTATTTATTACAATGATTACGTTTACATGTATTAGAAAAATGCTGATTCTTTTTATGTTATGTTATACATGTGTTAATGTCGTAATGTTTAAATGTGTGTAAGCTGTTTGTACGTGAAGAATAATTCATTTGTAGTAAAAAAAAAAAGTGTGTTGTATTTCGTATTGTATTGAAGGTATTTTAACACCAAAGCAATGGGTCACTTTTTGGACAATACAGTTGTGTCTTATCTTCTCTTTCAATGGGATTTTGCGGTCTATGATATATTGTATATCAACTCCCGGTCTTCATTGGCAGGCTTAAAGTCGCAATTAGGTATAACTCTGAGAACCAAGTTAATTGTGGTCATTATCCTTAAGTACAGGGTCAAAGGTCGAAGGTTGTTTGTATCGACATAACGTTTCATCTTTTTGCCGTATGAGCCAATTGTCAGTCACTTGAGCGAATTCACACAAGAGTTGCCAAATTAGTGCTCTGTTAAACCTGTAGAGAAGTGGTTTGTAACTGTGTTGGAGACACTGAACCCCACAAGTTTTCAGAGTGCATTCACTAAAACCTTCAGTGAGGTGAACGTAACGGAGACATAAACAACATGTATGTGTGTGTGTGTGTGTGTGTGTGTGTGTGTGTATCTGGACTTCTGCCGAACCCCTACGATCGACTCACCGAACCCTGGGGTTTGATTGAACGTAGGGTAAAACCACTGCTGTAGAGCAAAGTGCTTTGTGAATTTCACCCAATGACTACTAAGTGCGTAACATCCTCTTCGTATCATGATTGCTTATTCTCTTAAGGACTTACTCTTGGGACTTCGGACTCAGATGACGTTTACAGTCATTTAAATGCGTGATGTGCCATCTTGACCTTTGTATCAAATTAATAACAACAGATTCAGGTATCGATACCCAAATGTTAAACTTGCACTAAGCAAAAGTACTTGACCCCTTTGGGATTTGGATAACTTTCTGCATAAACTTACTTACATTCGGATATCAGATATAATTAAAAACTTGACCTCTGTAAAATATTCTAACACCATTACATTATCAACTTGACCAGCCTTATCACTATAACTATCGTCATTATCATCACGGTTGATGTTGTACTCTCGTCACATGTTGCTGTAAATGTTGAAGTAGAGTCTCCTTATTGTTGATTCATTATTCTTATTCTTGTCGTTATTATTATTATTATTATTATTATTATTATTATTATTATTATTATTATTAGTAGTAGTAGTAGTAGTAGTAGTAGTAGTAGTAGTAGTAGTAGTAGTGTAGCAGTAGTAGTAGTAGTAGTAGTAGTAGTAGTAGTAGTAGTAGTAGTAGTAGTAGCAGTAGTAGTAGTGGTGGTAGTGGTAGTAGTAGTACTGGTAGTAATGGTAAGTGGTGGTAGTAGTAGTAGTAGTAGTAGTAGTAGTAGTAGTAGTAGTAGTGGTAGCAGTAGCAGCAGTAGTAGTAATAGTAATGAGTAGTAGAAATAAGTAGCAGTAGTGGTAGTGGTAGTAGTAGTAGTAGTAGTAGTAGTAGTAGTAGTAGTAGTAGTAGTCGTTGTAGTAGTAGTAGTAGTAGTAGTAGTCGTTGTAGTAGTAGTAGTAGTAGTAGTAGTAGTAGTAGTAGTAGTAGTAGTAGTAGTAGTAGTAGCATAACAGTAGTAGTAGTAGTAGTAGTAGTAGTAGTAGTGGTAGTGGTGG